>CAUYLG010053315.1:0-128279 GCA_963573385.1 Cacajao melanocephalus | reverse complement strand
TTTTTTTTTTTTGAGAAAGAGTCTCACTGTGTCACCCAGGCTGGAGTGCAGTGGTGCCATCTTGGCTCACTACAACCTCCACCTCCTGGGTTCAAGCAATTCTCATGTCTCAGCCTCCCAAGTATCTGGGATTACAGACACAAGCTACCACGCCTGGCTAATTTTTTTTATTTTTAGTAGAGTCAGGGTTTTGCCATGTTGACTAAGCTGGTCTCGAACTCCTGACCTCAGGTGATCCACCAGCCTCAGCCTCCCAAACTGCTGAGATTACAGGCATGAGCCACCATGCTCAGCCATGACCTGTATCTTGTGCTGACCTCCTGTCTCATTCTGTGACTTAGGATGCCTAACCATCTGGGAATTCAGCCCAGTAGGTTTCAGCCTCATTTTACCCAGCCCCTATTAAAGATAGAGTTGCTCTGGTTCACACGCTATTGACAAAATCAGGAACCTAGCCCTGCCAATTTTTACCTCTAAGTATTTCTCAAATCTATCCTGTCTCTCTGTGTATAATGATAGCCCCATACAATTTCCACACCTAGCCCAGAGGCATTCTTCTAAAATGCAAAGCTGACCACACTACCCTTTTAATCAGAAAGCTTCAGTGGCTTCCATGCCCTTAGGACAGGGTGCAAACTCCTTGGCATAGTGCAAAATCCCTTCTGTGACTTAACTTCTGCCTCTGTTTACAGCCTTATCTCACTGTGCATGTGATTTTTCACTGTTTATGAACCCCAGGCTATCTGTATTCACGCTGACCCTTCCACTTGCAATGTTCTTGACTTCTCATCATTGGGACATCTCCTATTCATCTGAAACATTGTTTGGGACCAATTTTCCAGCTACACAGAAGAAACAGTGATGTTTTTGTTGGACGCATTTGAACCAGAGCGACTCCATCTTGAGTGAGGGCTGGGAAACTGAGGCTGGAACTTGTCAGGCTGTATTCCCAGGAATTTAGGTATTCCTAGCCTCAGGATGTTTGTGGTTAAGGGAACAGGTTGATAATATTTACTAAACAGACCCAGACTCAGGAATGTCCTGATAATCTTGATAACAGAAGTGATACCAGGAAGGGGTCCCCATCCAAACCCCAAGAAAGGGTTCTTGGATCTTGTCCAAGAAGGAATTCAGGGCAAGTCCACAGAGCAAAGTGAAAGCAAGTTTATTAAGAAAGTGAAGGAATAAGAGAATGGCCACTCCATGGAGCAGCTCTGAGGGCTGCTGATTGGTTGCCCGTTTTTATGGTTATTTCTTGATAATATGCTGAACAAGGGGTGGATTATTCGTGCCTCCCCTTTTTAGACCATATAGGATAACTTCATGATGTTGCCATGGCATCTGCAAATTGTCATGGCACTGGTGGGTGTGTAGCAGTGAGGACGACCAGAGGCTGCTCTCGTCTCCATCTTGGTTTTGGTGGGTTTTAGCCAGCTTCTTTACTTCAAGCTGTTTTATCAGCAAGGTCTTTATGACCTGTATCTTGTGCCGACCTCCTGTCTCATTCTGTGACTTAGAATGCCTTAACCATCTGGGAATGCAGCCTAGTAGGTCTCTGCCTTATTTTATTCAGCCCCTGTTCAAGATGGAGTTGGTCTGGTTCACACGCCTCTGACAGAAGCATTCCTAATTTTGCTTTGAAGATAATAATATTGATCCTTGCAAAATATAGTAATTAAGATAATTAACGCTTTATCACAAACCCTTGTAGTAGAGCACATCTCCCTGTTACTTTGTTGTTGTTATCCTATACATAGGCATTGTACTTCGGGTGGCCACGTCCCTCCTTTTACTTTCAGGAGCACCCTGCTCTGTTGATGGAGTAGCTATTCTTTCACTCTTTTACTTTGGTGGGGGGCTGTGGAGTCTTGCTCTGTCACCTAGGCTGGAGTGCAGTGGTGTGATCTCAGCTAACTGCAATCTCTGTCTTCTGGGTTCAGGCAATTCTCCTACCTCAGCCTCCAGAGCAGCCCTGGGATTGCAGGGGCCCACTACCACACCAAACTAATTTTTTTTCTTAATTAGTAGAGAAGGGGTTTCACCACGTTGGCCAGGCTGGTCTCGAACTCCTGACCTGGGGTAATCTGCCCGCTGCCTCAGCCTTCCAAAGTGCTGGGACTACAGATGGGAGCCACCATGCCCAGCCTCTTTTACTTTCTTAATAAACTTACTTTCACTTTGCACTGTGGACTCACCCCAAATTCTTTCTTGCGCAAGATCCAAGAACTCTCTCTTGGGGTCTGGATCAGGACCCTTTTAGAGTAATGTTTTTACCAAATCTATGTCCTTTCCTCCTGGACACCCAATCTGATTGTATTTTCCAACCTGTCTTATACTTAGATATGGCTGTGTAAGACTTCTGGTCAGCGGAATGCAAGAGGAAGCATTGTGTGCCACTTCTAATCCTAGCCCTTTAGAGTTCCCAATGACTCTCTTTTCTCTTTCCTCTTGGTGATGAAGAGTCAGACTATAAAATATTTGAAAGGATTTATTCTGAGTCACATATGAGTGACCAGTGGCCTGTGACACAGCCCTCAGGTGATCCCAAGAACACCTGCCCAAGGTGGTCAGGCCACAACTTGGTTTTGTGCATTTTAAGGATACGTAAGGCATTAATCAATACATGTGAGATATATATTGGTTCAGTCCAGAAAACAGGGACAACTGGAAATGCTGGGGAGAATGAGGTAGAAGTTGGTGCTTCCAAGTCATAGGTAGATTCAAAGATTTTCTGATTGGCAGTTGATTGAAAATGTTATTATTTATAGAAGGGAATGTCTGGACTGGGTGCCATGACTCAAGCCTGTAATCTCAGCACTTTGGGAGGCCAAGGTGGGCAGATAACTTGAGGTCAGGAGTCAGACCAGCCTGGGCAACATGGTGAAACCCTGTCTCTACTGAAAATATGAAACTTGGCTGGGTGTGGTGGCTCATGCCTACAGTCCCAGCTACTCAGGAGCCTGAGGCGGGAGAATCCCTTGAACCCAGGAGGCAGAGGTTGCAGTGAACTGAGATAGCGCCAGTGCACTCCAGCCCAGATGACAGAGTGAGACTCTGTCTCAAAGAAAGGAAGGGAGGGAAGGAAGGGAGGAAAGGAAGGAAGAGAAGGAGGGCAGGAAGGAGGGAGGGAGGGAGGGAGGGAAGCTCGCTCTCCAGGTATCAGGCTTCAGAAAGACTGTAAATGTTCTTACCAGACTTAGCGTCTGTTCCATCAGTAATTGCAAAAGGGAGAAAGCTGCAATGAGGCGTGTCCTGCTCCCACTTCTCATCGTGGCCTGAACTTGATTTTCAGGTTAACTTGGCCCTTGGCTGAGAGGAAGGGTTCCTTCAGATGGTTGAGGGCCCTAAGAATTTTATTTTTGGTTTGCACTCTGTTCATTAACTGGAAGTGAGGCTTCAGAAAATGGCAGAACCCCAGGATAGGAGAAGCTTGGATTCTCAAATAGCAGCTTGGGACAGACCCCCTCTGTCATCTCAGACCTGATGTGATCTTTGTGAAGAAAAAACAAATACACACACACACACACACACACACACACACACACACACACATACGCACATGCATGAATTTTTCTACTGTGTTACAGCCACTGAGATTTGGAGATTTATTTATTAGAGCAGCTAACCACACCTAAATAGTACATGCCACCGGGCTTGATTAATTTTAATTCAATTTAATTCAGCAACTAATTTTTAAATATCTAAATGCCAGGCATGGGGCTAGGCAGCAAAACTACAGCACAGCATAGCATAAATATATTTCCCATATGCATGGAACTTTCAGGCTAGGGGTGTGTCGTACTGTCTCTGGGATCTCCCAGTATTCTGTGCTTTTTCTACCTTATGATAGACACCCTTTATCACTGTGCATTTGTTTGTCCATCTACCCCTATGAAAATTTGAGCTGCTTGAGAGTAGGTAACATGTCTTAATTGCATTGCTAGCCCCATTATGCCTGAGACACAGTAAATGTCTAATGAATAAATGCACCACCTGCTGTTCTCACGCTGATCAGTGCCTCAGCCCTGGTCAGTGGGGAAGGTCCCTGCTCCATGCCCTTCTGGTACGCTGTGGTTTACTGATTCCTTTCAGCACAATACAGCGTTCTCTTCACCAGCAAGACAGATTCATGGAATCCTAAGGGAAATTTTATGCCTCACTCAATGACTCCCCACTCCAATGAGAAAATAAAATATTTGGCAATTTTCTCCATTGTCCTCCCACTTTCCTCCGAATTGAGCTGCAGTTTGCAGTGTTTCTCCTGCTCAGAAATGATGAATGCCCTTTAAACCAGCACAGTGTTATTTGCAAATGAACTTAAAGAGGAACAAAATTGCATGGGGCCGAAGCAGGCTCTGGCAACAGCTTGGAAAAACACGTTCTTCAAGGTACCAGGCAAAAGGAATTTATCCAATTTAATTTTCAGGTAGGTCTATAAAATTAATAAGTATTCTGACTGAAAAGCATAATTAAACCAACGGAGAATGTAAATGAGGAAGGGAGGTATCGTGCTATGACTGGAATATTGTTTTGCAACCGAATGGCCCATACCAAGAAAACAAATTATTAATGCAGCCTTATTTCTTGAGAATATTCTGAGAAACAGGGAAGCTCTCGCTGTTCTGCACATTCATCTTCTTGGGAATGTATAAGCAAAGAGAAGCAGGCTCAGCTGGAACAAGTGGTAGTTTTTATAGCACTGAAGTCAAGAGATAACTGCCATTTTTCACATCCAGAAGGAGGCTGTTTGAATAAAGCCCAATCCCACCTTCCACCCTGTGTCAGACACTGTTGGTTGTCTACCAAACAGCTAGTCCACTGGTCTAACAGAATCTCAATCTCGTTTGGGGCAGGGTGGGGACAGAGTGCAATATGCAAACTCTAGAATGAGAGTCATGACCCAGCTGAGCCATTCACAGCACTGCTATTTCCCTTTGCTGGATACCTAATTTTCCAACTCCCCCTGCAGCTAGGAATGGCCATGTAGGACTATCATCTAACTAGTGAAACAGCAGCAGCTATCCGCTGGAGATCTTTGCAAAATATTTCCTTCCTAATAAAAGGAGAAAGAAATGAATGTCTCCCATTTCTTAATGCCCTGACTTTCCCTCCTCACCTTCTCCTTCCTGTCTTTGAATATAGTCGTGATGCCTGGAGCAACAGCAGCCACCTTGCCACTGTGAGACAACCAGCATGAGTATAAAAAGCCCATATGCTAAAAATGCAAGTCCATATTGGAATGGAACTGAGTCTTTAGGGACAAAATCAAGTTGCTGAACTAGCCTTGGGGTATCTGCCTCCAGTCTTCTTGTTAGTAAGATAAGAGATTATTTAGACTACCATTGATTACAATTCCATCACAGCCACATATAATCCTAACTAAATAGCATCCCCAAATTCAATGCGTCTGTAGCATCTCTGGCCGCCATCCCTTCCTCACCAACATTTCTGCTGCTGCCCAGTTTAGGCCTCCTCATTCATTGTTTTCCACTCCTTTTCCATGCATAGTGCTCTTTCCATACAGACTTTAGCATCTCAGGTCTAAATTACAGTTATACATGCTTCAGTAGAGATCTGTCTGGCAGGATGTCTTATAGTCGGAGACTACATCTTCTTCCTTTTGTATCCCTATACCAGTTCTTGCTACAGCCTTCTAACCAGTCTCCCTGCCTCCAGTCTCACCCAGACCATCTGCAAAGCAGCCTGGGTGAGACAGTATTCCTTTCAATTTGGGCATCTGACAAATGTCCATTTATTCATTAGGATCCTTTATGGTCAAAATCAATCATCACCTCCTTCGAGAATCCATCCTAGTATTCCTAGGCAAAAATCATTATTTTCTCCTCCTTTTCCATACATAGTACTCTTTGCATACAGATTTTAGAGTTCCTTCCTTCCTCTACTCCTATTTCCTTCCCTCCCTCCCTCCCTCCCTTCCTCCCTTTCTTCCTCCCCTCCCTCCTTCTTTCCCCTCCCTCCCTCCATTTCTCTGTCTCTCCTTCCCTTCCTCCCTCCTTCCTTCCTTAAACATGTATTAAATTATCTCTTTGTACCAGAAAGCATATCAGGGATAAGTTAGTTATACATGCTTCAGTAGAGATCTGTCTGGCAGCTATCTTATAGTCAGAGACTACATCTTCTTCCTTTTGTATCCCTAACACCTAAAACAGAATCTGGTGTCTCATAGAAACTCCATAAATATTTGTGGGATAAATCCAACCTTTTAGACATAAGAGATAAAGCGATGAACAAGACAGAGTGGTCTCTGCCCTCATGGCCCAAACATTGCAAGCTGGGGAAACTCAGTAGACAAATTATCATGGGCGCATACATACATAGAAAGGGTGAGAAATGCTACAGAGGAAAATTAAAAGTTGCTATGAAGAGCATGATGTGTGGATCTAATTTAGATTGTGGAATGGGGAGTCCGACTAGGGCTCTTTGAGGAAGTCATTTATGTTGAGACTTTCAGGGCTACAATGTGGGAAGGAGTGCCAAAGTGAGGAAGAGGAGGGTGGGTAGAGGATGAGGCAGGTGACAAGGGGCCAGACCTTGGAAGGTGCAGAAGACCAGGCAAAGACGTTTTAAAAAATATCATAAAGTTAATTGTTTATGTTAAAGTTGTTCACTTGTGTCACAAATTATGCATGTTTTAATTAAACTTAATCAAATAATTTCCACATACAGAAAACATCGTTTATCAGATTATTAAGTCAGTATCTTCCCAGCATTGATGAATAATATACTTGTAGCTTATCTTGTTGGTAGACTCCATCAAAACTGAGTCATACAACATTGTGGTTATTCATTAAATTCAACTTTAAAGTAATGATTAATGAAAGGCAAGTCTTAAACTAATCCGTATTATATTTTACTGTGGTAAAAACACTGTGACATCTACTCTCTTTACATATTTTTAAGTGTACATGTTTAAGTCAATGCATTCTTGTTGGATGTAAGTACAATATTGAAGGGCAGAACTCTAGAACGTATTCATCTGGCATAATTGAGACTTCATGCCTGTTGAACAGCAAGTCTCCACTACCTCCTCCCCCGAGCCCCTGGCAACCACAATTCCACTTTCTGATTCTTTGAGTCTGACTACTTTAGTTACCTCATATAAGTAGGATACTGCAGTTATCTGTCCTTCTGTGAGTGGCTTATTTCGTTTAGCATAATGTCCTGCAGGTTCATTCATATTGTTTCATAGTGCAAGATTTTTCTTTTTATTTTTTGAGAAAGGGTCTCACTGTTGCCTAGGGTGGAGTGCAGTGGCATGATTTTGGCTCACTGCAACCTTAACCTCCTGGGTTCAAGCAGTTCTCCCACTTTAGACTCCTGAGTACCTGAGACTACAGGTACATGCCATGAGGCACAGCTGACTTTTGTATTTTTTGTAAAGAAAGAGTTTTGCTATGTTGCCCAAGATGGTCTTGAAATCCTGTGCTCAAGCAGTCCACCTACCTCAAGTGCTGGGATTACAGGCAAGTGCCACCATGCCTAGGTGATTTCCTTCCTTTTTATGGCTGAATCATACTCCAATGATTGCATATGCCACATTTTCCTTAGCCATTCATCCTTGGGTAGACATTTAGGTAATTTTAACATGAGAAAAATTATTTGTAAAAAAGAAATTCTGACATGAAAAAATACTTCCATGTCTTTTAAGTGAAGTTAACTCATTTAATCTGTCATCGTTTTTAAAAATTTATTTATTTATTTGCAGTAGGGTCTTGCTATGTTGTCCAGACTAGGCTTGAACTCTTGAGCTCGAGCAATCCTCCCACTTTGGCTGGCACAACAGGCACATACTGCTGTGCCCAATTTTGGAGAAAGATTTTTTATGTTTATCCCAAGTGCTAAATGTGTCAAGAAGGTGGAAGTGACAATGATTTATGTCTTTATATATTAAGAAGGTTGCTTTTGGCTCAGATGAGAAGATATTATAAGGAAGCAAGAGTGGAGTGTGAGGGATAAGTTGAGAGTCTGTTTCAAGAAATGATGGCACCTTGGGTTGGGGTGCTGTCAATGGGGCTGAGAGGAATGGGAAGACTGGGGAGGGTTTTAGGAGTTAAATTTGCACAATCAAGTGATGGGCTGGATGTTGGGGAGCAGACAAGTCAGGATTGCAGGTGCACAGAGCTGTCTCCACCTTCCTGCTCCTGTGTCGCTGCCTCTTGCCGTCCCTTGGGGCATCAGGCCAGGGGCCTCTGCCTCTGAGCAGCTGCCACACTTCTCATCCCAAGCAAACCTGCTTGTGGGAACAAGGTCAAATGAGGCTTTTCCTTCTAGGAAAATCAATGAAACTTATAAACCAGAAGAAAAAATATTAACCCTGCCTACCTTTCTTTGCACGCACCTGTCCCTGCAAAAAAGTTGCATGGGACATTTTCCAATAATTACATCATATGATTGAGAGGAAATGCAAGAGATCATTTAATTCTCCAAAGCCTGTTTCCCCTGGAAGGCACACCTCAGCTTCTTCTCAGGCCCCCACCAGAGTGAGGTTTGTGCCAATTACCATAACCTCCTGCTGCAAGGCGTGCATCTTTGTTGCTGTGGTTTCTTTCCTCTGACCCAGGCTCAGGCAGGACTTCCTGCCATGAATCTCAGAGCCCCTGCACCTTACAGCACTTTTCAGTCAGTAGTTAAATAATTCATTATGTAAGTAGCTGTTTAATGTCCCATTAGGATGGGGGAACATGCGTGGTTTTATTCAGCATGCTTTCAAATTTCAGATTTGTTCAACAGCATGAAATTAACTTACCCTCTGGGGATGACCCCGACATCTAACCATCTCCTCCATCTCTGCTTCTGCTTGTGAAGTGCATTCCAGACCCTAGACAGTACCTCTGTCCCACTGGCTCAGAAGAAATGCATCCATCACAGATCTCAGCTCTAGTGCTTGTGAGCTCTGTGACTTTATGTAAGTAGCTGTTTAATGTCCCATTAGGATGGGAGAACATGCTAATCTCTGTTTCTTCTTTCTTAGAATTAGGGCATTGCCACCCGCTATTAGATAGTATCTAGCACGCTGGAGTCAGAGTGGCTCAGGTTCAAATCCCAGCTCTGCCATTTCTTTGCTGTGTGACTTCAAGAAGGTAACTTAGCCTTTGTGAGTCTGTGCCTACTTCTCTAAATTGAGAATTGTGTGTATCTCATATGGCTGCTTTGAAAATTGGGTAATGCATTTTTAAAATAGCCCCAAACTGGGCATTTATTAGCTGCTCAATAACTGTTCAGTGTAATCATGATTATGGCTGGCTTATCACACATAATTGTTTTAAGGAAAGCACTTTAGTACATTAAATAGATGTTCAAATGACAACATCATCAACAAGAGGGGCAATGACGAATACCGAATGCTTATTCTATGCCAGACACCATTCCCAATGGTTTACTTATGTTAACTCCTTCTGTTCTCACAGCAGTCTTGAAAGGTGCCGTTAATAATATCCTCATGTTCATATAAGGATACTGAAGTAACTCAGTAAGTATTAGATAATAATACTGTTAACAAACATCTGATCAGCATTTACTATCTGCCAGATACTATGCTCAGCCTTGAGAATACAAACATTGTTTCCTTCTAGAAATTCATAGACCA
The DNA here is from genome assembly GCA_963573385.1 of Cacajao melanocephalus. Classification (NCBI taxonomy): domain Eukaryota; kingdom Metazoa; phylum Chordata; class Mammalia; order Primates; family Pitheciidae; genus Cacajao; species Cacajao melanocephalus. The sequence goes on along the minus strand of CAUYLG010053315.1, from coordinate 118,672 downwards.
GCAGAAGAGATAAACATGTAATTAACTTAACGTGCTATGCTCACAGTGTGAATAAAATCTTATGCAAATATTGAGTGAATGAGTAACTTTTTCCAAGGCACTAGAGAAGAGTAAATCTAATGTATAGGAAAAAACTGCAAACTTGAAAGCACACCAAAAAGGAAAATATTATCAGTAGCAATTAAAAATAGTGCCTCATCTATCTACCCAGCTGAGAAAGAACATGCCTCCAGTGTGAGGGGAAGAGGGCCAGCTTAGGCCCATGTTATTAGCATTGTCACCACCTTGGTTGTTTCAGTAAAAAGGTGTGAGGTGGCCCATATTAGTTCATGCATGAATGTAGGATGATCTAACTAATTCCAAAGTTGCGGCTTCATGTGCTAACAGTAGATCCTGTGCTGTTTTTAAAGTAAAGAAGCAGTTTTATGAGAAGCAACCATTTCTTTCATTCATTGATTCACTCAACAATTTTTTTTTGGGGGGACAAAGTTTCACTCTGTTGCCCAGGCTGGAGTGCAGTAGCATGATCTCTGCTCACTGCAACCTCAGCCTCCCAGTCTCAAGAGATTCTTCTGCCTTGGACTCCAGAATAGCTGGGATTATAGGTGTATGCCACCATGCCCAGCTAGATTTCTTTTGTTTTGGGGGGATTTTTTTTTTTTTGCATTTTTAGTAAAGACAGGGTTTCATGATGTTGCCCAGGCTGGTCTCGAACTCTTGATCTCACACACTGAACCCTCTTGGTCTCAAACCCTCAAGTGATCCACCTGCCTTGGCCTCCCAAAGTTCTGGGATTACAGGCATGAGCCACCCTGCCTGGCCACTCAACAACTATTTACTGAGTTCCCAACTCTAAGTCCTAGCACCACGTCAGTCTACAGTCTAGGCAAAGTCTCTGCCATCGTAACACTTACATTCATTCCAACATAAGGGGAAGGACCATAAACAAATAACACAAGTAAATGTTTAGTGTATCCAATGGTGATGCGTGCTTTCAAGAAAAATAAGGTAGGATAACAGGGAAAGATGAGTGCTGGGATGGAAACTAGAATTATTTTACATAGGGTGGTTAAGGGAAGCTTCATTCATAGGATTATATTTAACCAGAAATTGGAAGAGCCCAGGCCTGGTGGCTCACACTTGTAATCCCAGCACTTTGGGAAGCCAAGGCAGGCAGATCCCTGAGGTCAGGAGTTCCAGACCACCCTAGCCAACATAGCAAAACCTCATCTCTACTAAAAAAAAAAAAATTACAGAAATTAGCTGGGTGTGGTGCATGCCTGTAACTCTAGCTACTCAGAAGGCTAAGGCAGGAGAATTGCCTGGAGCCGGGAGTCAGAGGTTGCAGTGACCCAAGATCCTGGCACTGTACTCCAGCCTGGGTGACAGAAGGAGACTCCATCTCAAAAAAAAAAAAAAAGAAAGAGAGAGAGAGAGAGGAGAGAGAGAAAGAAAGAAGAAAGAAAGAAAAGAAAAAGAAAGGAAGGAAGGGGAAGGGAAGGGAAGGGAAGGGGGAAGGGAAGGAGGAAGGGAAGAAGGAAGGGAACAAGGAAGGAAGGAAGGAAAGAAAAGAAAAGGAAGGAAGGAAAGAAAGGAAGGAAGGAGAAAGAAAGAAGGAAAGAAAGAAAGAGAAAGAAGAGAAAGAAAAAGAAAGAAAGAAAGGAAAGAAAAAGAAGAAAGAACAAAAGAAAGAAACTGGAAAAACTGGAAGGGCATGAAGGGGAATGAAGGGCATGCAGGAAGAGTGTTCCCACAGAGGAGCTGCACTGGCAAAGGCCTTGGAGTGGGAACTGGCTTGGTGAATTTGAAGTACTACTGGAGAAAAAGTAACTGGAGCTAGTTGAGTAACCTTGTCAGAGAGGTAATGGGGTTGTATGAATCTCATAGTCTGTGTTCAGGAGGGTGAATTTTACTCTTGCTGAAAAGAAAAGGTTTTTGGAGAGTTTGGAACAGAGGACCTGCACAGATTGTATCACTTATTTATTTATTTACTGATTTATTTAGAGATGGGATCCTGCTCCATTGTCCAGGCTGGAGTGCAGTGGTGTGAACACAGCTCACTGTACCCTTGGGTTTCTGGGCTCAGGTGATCGTTTTCCTCAGTCTCCCTAGTAGCTGGGACTACAGGCATGTGCCACTATGCCTGGCTAATTTCTTGTATTTTTTAAAAAACAGAGATAGAGTCTTGCTGTGTTGCTTGGGTTGGTCTTGAATTCCTGGGCTCAAGCAATCCTCCTGCCTCAGCCTCCCTAGTAACCAGGACTATAGGCATGCAACACCATGTGTGGCTTATTATTATTATTTTTTTAAATAGAGATGGAGTCTTGCCATGTTGCCCTGGCTGGTCTTGAACTCCTGGGATCAAGTGTTCATCCCACCTTGACCTCCCAAAATGCTGAGATAGCTGGTGTGAGCCACCATGCCTGGCCTTCTGTTTTTGAAAGATTACTCTGGCCATCATGTTGACAGTAGACTTTAGGGAGATGTAAGAGGAGAAGGGGGATAGTTAAGAAGCTATTGCAATCATTTAGGTGAGGAGTGAGAGGGGCATCTCCCCAGGTGGTAGCCCTGAGGTGGCAAGAAGCAGAGGAGGGGCATGGATCTGTTTTGAAAGTAGGGCTGACAAGACTTGTTGATAGTTTGGATGTAGGTGAGACAGAGAAAGGAAAGAGGGGAAACCCAAGTTCTTCGGCCTGCCCACCCCCAGGAGGATGGAGTCCCATTTACTGAGATGGGCAAGACTGCAGTTGGACAAGTGTGATAGAGAGAGACCGAGACCCATTTGGACACACTGAGGATGGGATAACTGCTTTTATCTGAAAGTTTGTGTTTCCCTAAAATTAAGACGCTGAAATCCTCATCCCCATGGCTTTAGGAGGTAGAGGAGCCTTTGGAGGTGGTAATAGCAGTGGCTTTTGGTGAATAGAATGACTGTCTTTATAAAAGAGACCCCAGAGAGAACTCATGTCCCTTCCACTGTGTGAGGGCACAGCAAGAAGCCACCATTGGTGAACCAGGAAGTGAACCTTCTCTAGACACCAGACAACACCTGGATCTTGGACCTCACAACCTCCAGAATTATAAGCAGTAAATTTCTGTTGTTCATAAGTCACGTAGTTAATGGTATTTTGCTGTAGCAGCTCTAGTGGACTAAGAGAGCTGCCTACAAGACTCTGAGACTGGGCATAGTGGCTTACACCTATAATCCCAGCACTTTGGGAGACTGAGGCAGGCGGATTACCTAGGCCAGGAGTTCAACACCAGCCTGGTCAACATGGCGAAACCCCATCTCTACTAAAAATGCAAAAAATAAATTAGCCAGGCGTGGTGGTGGGCACCTGTAATCCTAGCTACTCAGGAGGCTGAGGCAGGAGAATCACTTGAACCTGGGAGGCGGAGGTTGCAGTGGTCTGAGATCGCTCCACTGCCCTCCAGCCTGGGCAACAAGAACAAAACTCAAACTGAAAAAAAAAAAAAAAAAAAGAGAGAAAGAAAGACAGACTTTCATGCTGAGTTGCTCTTCAATGAGAATTTCTGGAGAGAGTTCTAGAAAGTTGGGACTCGTTAGCATATAAGCAAATACATTTGAACCCAGAAGACTAGAAGATAGAGTGGGAGGAATGAATGCAGACAGAGAAAAGAAGGCATCTGAGGAATTGGTCCTTGTGTCTCTCCAATATTAAAAATAGAGGTTTTAGCCTGATCTGCCAATTGAAGTCAGGACGGTCATAAACTCAGTGAGGAAAAATAAAATGCATCTTCATTCTCATGGACTTCTAACTGAAATTTGATATGTCCCTTAATTATGAATGAGGGGGTAAACCACAGCAGTAGTGGTGTAGCTGAGACCGTGCCGCCGATGGAAACCACAGATAATTATCATGTTACAGTGTTGCAGGTATTTCAAACTATCATTTACCCTTATCGCTATTTCAGAATTATGAAGTCTTTACACATGACATTGGATCCTTTTATTTAATGTGTTAATAAAAAAGCTCATTCATTACCATTTCACACATTTGTCTCATTAAATATTTTGATAACTATTTTTCAGTGTAATTCATTTCTTTGAAATGCAGTATATTTCATGTATTTTTTAAAAAATATTATTTTGGCTGGTTACGGTGACTCACGCCTGTAATCCCAGCACTTTGTGAGGCTGAGACGGGCAGATCACCTGAGGTGAGGAGTTTGAGACCAGCCTGGCCAACATGGTGAAACCCCGTCTCTAATAAAAACATAAAAATTAGTTCGGCCTGGTGACGCATGCCTATAATCCCAGCTACTTGGGGGGCTGAGGCAGGATAATCGCTTGAACTCGAGAGTCGGAGGTTGCAGTGAGCCAAGATAGCGTCATTGCACTCCAGTTTGGTGACAGAGCAAGACTCTGTCTCATATATATATATATATATATATACACACACACACACACACACGTATATACGTATATATGTATATACGTGTATATATGTGTATGTATATACACACGTATCTATACGTATATATATACACACACGGATATACGTATATATATGTGTATATATGTGTATATACATATATATGTGTGTATATACACGTATATACATATATACACTTATATATACACACATATATATGTATATACATATATATACACACATATATATGTATATACATATATATATACATATATACACGTATATATACATATATATGTGTGTATATACACGTATATACATATATACACGTATATATACACATATATAGGTGTGTATATATGTGTGTGTATATACGTGTATATATGTGTGTATATATGTATGTATATACATATATATGTGTGTATATATGTATATATGTATGTGTATATAGGTGTATATATATGTATGTGTATATATGTGTATATATATGTATGTGTATATATACATATATATGTGTGTATGTGTGTGTGTGTGTGTGTGTGTGTGTAGTATTCTGAGAAGGGATCTACAAGCTCCGTCTGCCTGCCAAAGGGGTCCAAGCCACAAGAGAAGGTTAGAATCCCTGGTTTAAAGGTTGAAGGAACAATGAAGGAAGTGTTGATGCGCCTGTCTTCCATACTGATTCCACAAACCTGGCCTCTCTCCCTGCTGTCACCCTTTCTTGCTTTTAGGCATGTCCTATTTGCCCGATCTTGTGCTCAGTGTAATTTGGATTCTAAAATGAGCAAGCCAGAGCCTCTGCCTCCCATGACCCAATTGTGGAAGAGGGGCACAAGTACCCAAACAGGTATTAGGCACATCACAGATTCTTGCAAACTACAGAAAGTACTCAGCCATACTACGCAAGTGCCAAAAACCATCCTTGTGTAGCATTCAAGGGCAGGTTTTCACAGCTGGAGAGCAGAAAATTGACACTGTCATTGTATTCTTTGTGGTTTTCTTTCTTTGAGGAGTATTGGGCTCAAAGCGAAGATCGCTTTAGAGAGCATGTTCTGTCTGCGTTGAGTCCATCACAAGAGGAATACATCCCTCAAAGAATATACTACGCTTTGAAAGACCACTCTCAGACAACAAGTTTCTTTCTTCTGGTGACACCATCTGTTTTCTCATGGCCCGCTCAAATCCTTCCCAGTTCCAGGCTAGAGTTGGGGGGAGGGGAGGGGGACTGACAGCAAGAACTATTATATTTTGACTTACTTTTTTTTTCTTTTCTTTTTTTTTTTTTTTTTTTTTTTTTGCAGAGTTCCCAACAAAACAAAAACCTCATAGGAGCCAACTATCCCACTGCTCTTCTTAAAATGTAAGTACCAGAATATTCAGATCTGCCTTTGGGGCCCCATAGCTTGGGGCCTTGTATCTCACTGATGACATTTTGGGATGTAACAAGTGGTTGGATAGATTTGCTTGGCTCATACCCACTGTCTTGAAACAACAGTCAGGTGGGTAGAGAATTTCGGAGCCTCAGACATAAACCAAAAGGAAATGCAAAGAGTCAGAAGGCATCATCCTGCCTAAGTTGCTAGGGAAAGACTTCATATCTCATTTTCATAGTCTCCAGTAGAAATACAGAAAAGATTGGGAGGCGGAGGCGGGCAGATCACGAGGTCAGAAGGTTGAGATCATCCTGGCTAACATAGTGAAACTCTGTCTGTACTAAAAATACAAAAAAAAAATTAGCCAGGCGTGGTGATGAGCACCTGTAATCCCAGCTACTTGGGAGACTGAGGCAGGAGAATAGTTTGAACCCAGGAGGCGGAGGTTGCAGTGAGCCAAGATCACGCCATTGCACTCCAGCCTAGGTGACAGAGAGAGACTCCATCTCAAAAAACAAGAAAAAAAGGAAAAGAAATACAGAAAAGAATTTACTGAGAAAAAAATATGCATCTATTAATGGGCTTTAAGAAACATTCTGGACCATCCCTTACTAATAAATGCAGCTCCATTTTTTTCCTGTTGATAAAATAGGGGAAATGATCCCTACCAAATTAAAGAATGTATATATATGAGGTGGGAATTGTACTATAACTTTGCCTTACAAGGGAGCGGGGGGACTATCTTTTTTTAGAAAAAATAACAAGTGGTTTTGGGTTAAAGGACAAGTGTGAAAGGCATGGACCTACAGGAGCTCTGGTGACTGAAGACTTGGTTAAACTTATTTGTTTAGACGTGGACAAGAATTAGATAAGAAATACACATATCCATTAATAAATAATGGGAAGTTAATTTTAATAAACTTGGAGTGGGAAAGACTTTTAGACCCACCTGGGTCCAAATCTCAGTTCTCCTATTTACCATTTGCGGGATACTGGTCAAGTTACTAAGTTCTCTGGACCTCTGTCACCCACCAAGTTGTTATAAGAACTAAATGATAGCTGTGCAGTGCATTGGCTGACACCTGTAATCCCAGCACTCTGGGAGGCCAAGGTGGGCAGATCACCTGAGGTCAGGAGTTTGAGACCATCCTGGCCAATGTGGTGAAGCCCCGTCTGTAATAAAAATACAAAAAGTAGCCGAGCATGGTGGCATGCGCCTGTAATCCCAGCTACTTGGGAGGCTAAGGCATGAAAATCGCTTGAACCCGGGAGACAGAGGTTGCAGTGAGCTGAGATCATGCCATTGCACTGCAGCCTGGGCAACAAGCGTGAAATTCATCTCAAAAAAAAAAAAAAAGAACTAAATGATAATGATATAGAACACCTAGCATAACACAGGCTTATAGTATGTACTTCACAGTGATAGCTGTCATTATTAAATAAGATGTCTATGTTATTAAACAAAACCTTCCTTCCTATATTTGTTCCCAAAGAATGTGATTTGCAAAAGTACATTTTTATAATAAGCTTGTCTTATTAGCAAAATTTAACCATCAAAAATGCTGTATTATCTGTTTCCCTAGAGTAAGAGATATCTTTATGTTCCTCTCATTCAATCAGTAAGTCATGCATGTTTGAGGACAGTTTGCATTGTGACAACTGGGGTTGTGGGTAGAGGCCGGGACACTGCTAAACATTCTACAATGTACACAACAGCTCTCACAGCAAAGAATTCTCTGGCCTGAAATGTCAATAGCATCCACGTTGAGAAACCCTGCCTGGAAGGAGTTAGCTTTACTCTGATCTATGCACACCCTCATTCATTCATGCATGCATTCATTCATTCAAATAGTTGTTGAGGCCAAACCATGTATCAAACACTTGGCTTGTGGTGAAGACTAAGTGAGTTAAGTAATGCAGTGAAATAGTGTAAAACATTCACAAAGCAAACACTACATAAATATTAGTAATTATCAGAGTTAGTATTTCCATTCAGAATGGAGGGGCATGTTTTCTCAACTAGAATCTGTTCCATGTGCCCAGGAAATGGTGAGAAGTCACACAGTGAAAATGGGCTGATTAATGCAGATTGTCACATTTTCTGTTGATTTTGGCCATCTTTGTTTGAAAATGACAGCATTTGAGACAAGGAATTGAAGCTACATTCTTCTTACAAAAGTAAACAATCAGTGAGAAAGTGTCCCTCTTGTCCACCGCTCTGTTTCCAACACCTAAAAGAGTGTTTGACACATGGTTTGGCCTCAACAACTATTTGCTTAAAGCATGCATGAAGGAATGAGTGTGTATGGATCAGAGTGCTCCCAACTCTTTCTAGACCAGGGTTTCTCAAGGTTTCTTTGTTTGGCATCATGTCAAACAAAGACAAAGATGCAAAGTACAATTGCTATTCATATGCTGGTATGTTTGGACTTGCCTCCATAGTCTTGATTCTTTAAATCATCCAAACCCTCTCTTCTAAGGAGCTTCCACTCCATAGAAAAGAGGTGAACATGTTATTTTTATAGCTAGCATACTTCTTAGGGGATTCTAGTGTTTTGTTTTTGTTTTTTTAAGAAAAACACCTTAAATAAGCTTCAAATATGTAAGGACAATAATACAAAGAATTAGGTGACCAGGGATGTACCCCAGAAAATTTGGGTTGGGAGAAATTAGAGGGCAAGGAAAAGTGAAAAGTTACAGGAAAGCATCCTGTAAAAGGGCCAGGAATGGTCAATTAAAAAAAAAATCATAAATAGAAATAGCTGAAGGATTTTTAAGCTCATGTGTGCCTAAAAATCAATTTTCAAGTTGTGAGTTGGGTAGAAGTTGTTCATCACCTCAAATCTTCCTTTAAGACTGTTACATACCTAAATAAATGCCTTTTGTAAATTCTAGACTCAGAAAATTGAAAGAGAGTTTCTGACATTCACGTCTGTGTTGGCATCGCCAGGGTGAAATGTTGGTGAACTTAACAATAAATTAGAATTAGAGGTAATTATAAAAATATAAGATGCTGATAGCAGCAGAAATCATGGAGCAGAGATTAATTTTTCCAGCTAAGTGTGAAACTGGGGGCTTGAGTCGATTTTAAGAAGACAGAAGAGTATTTACAGCTGACTTGTGGATCACATGACCTGATCTTTATGATGTTTCCTGTGGCAGTGCACAGATACAGCATCTTTAGGTAGAGCTTTTTCTCACTGGAGGGTCTAGGCTTATAGACCACTTTTATGATCAGAACAGACAAAGATGAAAAAGACGCTGTAAAAAGTCATTCAGTTCTCAAAACAAAGCAAACAAAAACATTAAAATCACAAACTAAAAGATTATAAAAGAGTTAGCTAACCTTAAAAAAATAAAACTGTCTTACAGACTAAAACAAAGAAATCAATAAAAGGGTAGAAATGTGGATATTGTATTGATTTAAGATTCACTTTGTCTTTTAGATTAGAACAGTGAATTTAAACTTATACTTGCTTCCCCCAAGTTACTAGCATGAGCTTTGTCCTGTTTTGGGATATAGTAAAGGAGGTGTTAGAAAGCAGTCCTTGGAAGTGTCTTTTGCTTAAGCTGATCCACCCTGGAATCTACCTCTTTCGGAGTTGGGAAGGGAAGGAAACAAGAAAAAACTAATTAAAAATACAAGTACTTTTGCGTGTTTAACATGACTTGATTCAATCATCAAATATTGAAATTCTGGGATGGGTGTGGTGGCTCATGTCTATAATGACAGCACTTTGGGAGGCCAAGGTGGGCGAACTGCTTGAGCCCAGGAGTTTGAGACCAGCCTGGACAACATAGCGAGAACCCATCTCTAAAGAAAAAATTTTCTATATTAGCCTAGTGTCGTGGCACATGTCTGTGGTCCCAGCTACTTGGGAGGCTGAGGCAGGAGGATCACCTGAGCCTTGAAAAGTCGAGGCTGCAGTGAGTTATGATCATGCCACTGCACTCCAGCCTTGGGGACAGAGTGAGATCCTATCTGTCTCAAATAAATAAATAAATGGGAAAAAAAATGGCATTCTCTAGAAGAGCATGGACAATTAATTCTGGCTAAACTGGGTTCGGTTTCTGGGTCTTTGTGACCATTGGCAAACCGCCTGGCTTTCCAGACTCTCAGTGTCCACGTCTGTCAAGTGGGCATAATAGTACCTACCTAACAGGTTGCTGGGAACATGAAATGAGACCAAAAAAGGGTGTGTGTATGTGTACTTGTGTGTGTGTTTCTGTGTGTATATTCTCGTTATTTGCTATAATTAGGTTCAATAATGTCTCCACAACCACTGAGTTATTGAATACTGAACTATTACTCTTAGGGGAAATACAGGTTTGGTTTCTTTGAGCCTCCAGTCATGACATTTCCATCAAGTGATCAATACATAACCTTGTTTTATTTATTTCTGTGTATAGACACCTTATTTAATATATATTGATTCATTAACCTTGACTGTACAGCCAACAGCACTATACCTTATGCCTGAACACAGCTCATCTAACAGATGTGTATTTTTCTCCATAAGCCACATCACAAAGTGCAATTGTATTTGCATCTTTGTCTTTGTTTTACATGGTACCAAACAGAGAAACCTTGAGAAACCTTGGTCTAGAAGGAGTTAGCATTACTCTGATCTATGCACACCCTCATTTATTCATTCAAAATTTTTGTGCTTAGGAGCACTAGACAGCCCTTCAACACTGTGCTTGGGGACCATTTTAAACAGCAAAAATCACCAACACAAGGCACAAAAGTGTGAAAAGATAGCACTAAGTAAACATCAGGATGCATACTCATTTGTAGTATGAGAGTGGAGCCAAGAAAGCAGATCCTAGACTTGTTGGATCTGAGCTGGATGAGCACATTGGGTGACTCAAGTTTTTTGCAGCTCTGCACAAGGCTGGGAGTGACTGCAAAAGCACAGCAGGTATTGATTTTGGGATTACAAATAAATTTTTGTGAATAGGCAAAAATCAGAAATACAGAATCTGGAAATAATGAGAATCAAACTGGAAAAAAATATATGTATATACACAAATGTGTGCTTGGAACTAAATAAATGCTTGGTTTCTCTCATCATCTACTTTCCAGTTATATGCTAGACATTCTACAGAAACAAAAGAAGTTTAAGACAGGCAATCTAGAATCTCAGTTTGTTGACAACAACAAATTCTGTCAAGTTGCAAGATACAAAATCAACATGCAAAAATCAGTTGTATTTCTAGAGGCTAACAATGAACTCCCTGAAGAAAACAATCCTTTTTACAATAGCATCAAAAACAAAATACCTAGGGATAAATTTAACCAAGAAGGTAAAACATTTGTATGTTGAAAACTGTAAGACATAGATGAAAGAAATTGAAGAAGACACAAATAAATGGAATGATATCTTGTGTTCATGGAGAAGAAGACTTAATATTATTAAAATGTCCATATTACCCAAAGTAATCTATAGAGTCAATGAAATCCTAGCAAAATTATAATCGCATTTTTCATGTAATTTTTGTTTTAATCCTAAAATTTGTTTGGAGCCACGGACAACTCTGAATAGCCAAAGCAATCTTGAGAAAGAAGAACAAAGCTGAAAGCATCTCACTTCCTGATTTCAACATATATTACCTAACTACAGTAAGCAAACAGTATAGTGCTGGCATAAAAACAGACATAGATACCAATGGAATAGAGACAAGAGCCCAGGGCCAAGCACAATGGCTCACACTTGTAATCTCAGCACTTTGGGAGGGCAAGGCGAGTGGATCATGAGGTCACGAGATTGATACCATCCTGGCCAACATGGTGAAACCCTATCTCTACTAAAAATACAAAAATTAGCTAAATGTGTTGTCATGTGCCTGTAATCCCAGCTAGTCAGGAAGCTGAGGCAGGAGAATCATTTGAACCCAGGAGACGGAGGTTGCAGTGAGCCGAGATTGTATCACTGCACTCCAGCCTGGTGAAAAAAAAAAAAAGAAACAATGAAACAATAACCCAGTAAGAAACCCATGCATAAATAGTTAATTAATATTGGACAAAGCTGCCAAAAATACACAACTGGAAAAGGATAAATTTTCTTCAAAAAATGGTGTTGGAAAAACCCAAGGTTCCTATGAAAAAAAGAACAAAATTGGATCTCCTATCTTCCATCACTCACAAAAATTAACTCTAAATGGATTAAAGACTTGCAGGTAAAACCCTAAGCTGTAAAACTCCTACAAGAAAACACAGGGGAAAGCCTCCTTGACACTGAGGATGTGGAGAAAAGGGAACCCTTGGGCACTGTTGGTGGGAATATAAGTTGGTAGAGTCATTATGGAAAATGGAGATTTCTGAAAAATTAAAAATAAAACTATCATATGATCCAGAAATCCAAGTACTGGGAATTTATTCAAAGGAAACAAAATCTGTCACTGACAGAGCTCTCTGCACTCCTGTGTTCACTGCAGCATTGCTCACAGTAGTCAAGACACAGGAACAGCCTCAGTGCCGGTCGGTGGGTATTACTCAGCCATAAAAAAGAAGGAAGTTCTGCCATTTGCAACAACATGGATGAAACTTGAGGGCATTAGGCTAAGTGAAATCAGTCAGAGAGAGAAAGACAAATACTGTATGATGTCAATTACATATAGGATCTAAAATAGCCAAACTCATAGAAAGCAAGAGGAGAAGAGTGATTGGCAGGGTCGGGGGTGAGGAAAGCGGGGAGATGTTGGTCAAAGGGTACAAAGTGTTAGCTAAAAGATGAATGCGTTCTGGGGATTTAATGTACAGCATGCTGACCGTAGTTAACAATACTGTATTGTATACTTGAAATTTGCTTAGAGGGTAGATATTAAATGTTCTTTCAAAAGAAAAAAAAATGAGAGGTGATAGATGTGTTAACATCTTAATTGTGATAATCATTTCACAATGTGTATCAAATAATCATACTCTACACCTAAACTTATACCATTTTATTTGTCAACTATACCTCACTAAAGGAAAATTAATTAATTGATGATTGATTGATTACAAATAAAAAGACCCTATAAACAGCTATGCAAATGGTTGACATATGGGTATACTGCCTGTGGTCAGCCCCTCTTCTATAGGCAAATTCAATTTCCTTTTCTGCAAAATATGGGTAATAATAAGACCTACCTCATATCCCTGACAGAGTTGTAAATCACAACATAAAAAGCACAGAGAACAGGACCTGACAAAGCAAGGTCTCAGTAAATACCAGCCATTAGTAATAATCACGAGGACAACAGTGATGATATCTATAGCAGTTAATGTAATCAATGGTGATGGTGTTCCCTTACTTCCAGGTCTGGAAATAGCAACGCCTGTAGATGCTTAGACTCCAGCGAGGCAGTCATATTTCCTCAGCCCCCATAAGGAGCCTGGAGTCATGCCAGCTCTTTTCAAGCATCATCTCGTGACCTTTGTTCTTTGTTCCAGGCTTTCTCAATGTCAACGCTCCTGACATTTGGGAAACCAAGAATTATTTGTTGTGTGTCTGTCCTGTGCATTGTAGGTATTCAGTGACATCCCCGGCCCTTCCTCTCTAGATGCCAGTAGCAACCCTTCCACGCCCTTCTCTGTGGTAATCAATAATATCTCCAGACATGACAGAATGTCCTTGGGGGGAAAGTCTCCTCCAGTCAGGAGTTACCAGTCTTGACAAAGTTGATGTTTTCATGCCCCCTTTGCAGATGAAGAAATTGAGGATTAAAGAACCAAGCAACCGGCCCCCTTACTGGGAAGTGAGTTTATGATAGAACTTCTTTTGCATTCCCAGGGTTGGGTTCTCATGCATTACTGATTTCTGAGCCTTTGAAATTCTCTGTTGGATGACTACAGGGCTGCCAAGAAGTTTCTGTGAGAGAGCTCCCTGCCTCTCCAACTCTTCCAGAAGGCTGACAGCCCCATGGAGGGTCACCAAGCCTGTGGTTACTCAATTTACCTACCTCTCTCTGTCCCCAGCTTGCCGACCATGACTTCATGCAACAGTGACAGTGTTCATTTCCCAGCCTGCAGTTCCTCCACCTTGCAGAAGCCACCGGGGATCAGGAGTTGACTTCTTCACAGGTTGAGACCTGGATCACGTTGGCTTTACAACCTGAGATGTTGATTACCACCTGTGGAGGTTTGTCCTGCAGACCCTGACTTAATGACTGGATGAATGAATGCATTTACACACGCTAGAATACAGTGAATTTGAGTAGCCTAGCTGCTTTTAGAGGGCAATTGCAGCTAACTGACCATGACTCCCTGTTTTTCCTCACATTTATTTAGTATAGATTTAATAACAGAGGTTTTAACTTAACATGTTTGTGGATAATTAACATGGTTAATTTAGAAGTGATAAAAGGTTTTGGTTTGGGGGCCCAGAATAAACACCATTAACGGTAATTCCCCTTTGACCTCCCCTTGTGAGGACCATCCAGCACAAAGTTTACATGAGTGAACAGTTGGAGTAGACACAAAGGAAGGTGGGGTAAACAGACTTAACTGGGGAAGCTTTATTATCCTAATTTTACCCTACAACTTAAAATTCTAACATAATGAAATGGCTGCCTTTAGCCTTTTCCATTAAAATCTTTTGGCCTTCCAAAAGGTTTGGGACTATAATTTTTTTATTATACTTTAGCTTCTGAGGTACTTGTGCAGATCATGCAGGGTTGTTGCTTAGGTACTTACATGGCAAGGTGGTTTGTTGCCTCCATCCCCCCATCATCTATGTCTGGCATTTCTCCCCATGTTATCCCTCCCCACCCTCCCTACCCCACACTGTCCCTCCCCTAGCACCCCCCAACTGACCCCAGTGTGTGACACTTCCCTCCCTGTGTCCACGTGTTCTCATTGTTCAACACCCGCCTATGAGTGAGAACATGCGGTTTTCATTTTCTGTTCTTGTGTCAGTTTGCTGAGAATGATGGTTTCCAGATTCATCCACGTCCCTACAAAGGACATGAACTCATCCTTTTTTATGGCTGCATAGTATTCCGTGGTGTATATGTGCCACATTTTCTTTGTCTAGTCTATCATTGATGGGCATTTGGGTTGGTTCCAGGTCTTTGCTATCACAAACAGTGCTGTGATGAACATGCATATGCATGTGTCTTTATAATACAATGATTTATAGTCTTTTGGGTATATACCTAGTAATGGGATTGCTGGGTCAAATGGAATTTCTGTTTCTAGATCCTTGAGGAATCACCACACTGTCTTCCACAATGGTTGAACTAATTTACACTCCCACCAGCAATGTAAAAGTGTTCCTATTTCTCCACATTCTCTCCAGCATCTGTTGTCTCCAGATTTTCATAGTATTGAAATTTCTGAAAATTTTAGTGTGTATTAAAACTGTTAATCAGCATACTACACCCTCCATCACTTTATAAAGGTGCATAGCAGTGTCGAGGTTATCAAACTAAAGGAGAAAAATGTTTGCGTTCTGTTACATGCACCCTTTCTTCAAACCTAGTGGCACCTGCTTGAATTACATTCATGAGACTAAGGAGATCATTGAATTGGTCTTTAGTGAGTCAGAGATTTCTCCTCTACCAGCTCTAGAAAAAGCTGACAGTGTTTACATGGAAATTTCTTTTCCTGTATTGGTGCTAATTAAAATGAAGTATTTTACCTGAATCCTGCTAAGAAAGTACAGAATTCTAATGATACACAGAAAACATACTGTACACACACTCTATGCCAAGTCCTTTATGTGCTTTATCTCATTGGATCCTCCCCAAAGACTTTTTGCTGGGCGCCATTATTCTAGTTTCTGGATGAGGTACCTGAGGCTCAGAGAGCCTAAGTGACTGACTCAAGCTTCCTCAGTTAGTAAGAATCAAACCCAATATCTGGAGCCAAACATTCAGATTCCAGAGCCTGTGCTGCTAACAATTGCAGATTATTCTGCTGCCCAGTTTTCACGCTAACTTGCTGTGTGATACTGAGTAAGCCACTTTCATCTCTGGATATTGATCAAAGCAGGAGGATTGAGGTAGTTTGAATTTCTCAACCTTAGCACTACCTACATTTTGGATGGACCAGACAATTTTCTGTTGAGGAGGGCTGTCCTGTGCATTGTAGGGTGTTCAACAGCATCCGTGGCCTCTACCTGCTAGCTGCCAGTAGTAACCTTTCCCACCTTATCCTGCTGTGATAAACATAAATGTCTCCAGACATGGCCAGATGTCTCTTGAGGGTGCAAAATCCCCCCTTGTTGAGAACCACTGAACTAAGTAATCCATCAGCACTTGCCAAACCTAGAACATTCTGAGATTTCTTTCACTCTTTGTCTTCAAGTTGGGTGATTGCTTTACATTCAATAAACTCTCCAGGCAGACAAGAGTTAAAATGCAATGTGTGAGCTAACCAGTCTTATAAATCAGCACAAACATATGTCAGTGGTAAGTAATTAAGTACCTCCATTGCATCACTAATAACATGGGCTGAGGACAATATTACCATTCAAAGTATGCCGTCCCGCATTTCTCAGTTTCTCCTCGCATGAGGTGTAAGAGTAAACAGTTTGTTTAGGGGTTTAAACAAAAGCTGTTGCTTTTTTCCTTTGCGTGAAAGGAGATACCTCCCAAAATAGAGTCTTCTCACCCTCCATTCCTCCCACATTCTGCAAGACCTTCTCAGGAAGCTTATTTACACACAGTGGACAAAAGGGCTGGTCCTCAGTGTTGATTTCTCTTGTTCTTTCTCGTCTCAGGACTGTGAGTTTGCCTCTTAGCTTCCATTTTTCTATCACATTATTGTATAGGAGCTCCTCAGCTCAATACTTCTAAATGATATATAGATGTTATTTTCATCTTATTTGACATTATCTACCATTTAAATTAGGTTTTTTGTGTTGACTAAAGTCAGGAAAAACATAGACAAACACCTTATTCTGTATTCCAACTCTACCTACCAGTTATGTGATTCTGGGCAAGAGGCTAAATATCTCTAAGCCTCAGTTTCATCATCTGTAAAATGGGAACAATGATACTTATGAATTGCCATAAAGATTAAATTCAATCATGTATGTCAGCACCTACACAGTGCCTGGCATGTAATTGTTGCTCCTTTCTGCCGGTGATTAGTCAACAGGCAAGTGACATTGGGCTTTAGTTTCTTGCAGTCACTACTGAAGAGCTAACATGCATGAGATGATTCAAATCTATACTGAGAAAGAAAGAGGTGGAATAATCAGCCCCTGAATAAATAATGAACATCTGACTACATATAATTACTTTGAGAAGCACAGCTCTTAAAGGTGGAGTCATGTAAGCTTGAAGCAGGAACATTGTCCTTCTGACCTGGACACAGTGTGAAAAGCTTCTTCACACACACACACACACACACACACACACACACTTCACATACACCTACACCACAAAGATCAGATCCATTGAGCCATCAAACTCCTGTATCAGCAGAAAGAGCCGGGCTAATATTTCATAGGATTAAGTTGGAAGAGTTAGCATTCAAAAAAATATCTGGCTGCTGTTATAATGGTTAACGTCCAGCTTCTGAGCTAGCAGCTTCTCTCACTTTCTGTGTCAGTTACCTTTTGCTAGATGTTGCTGTATAACAAGAATCCCCAAAATTTCAGTGGCCTACAACAACTTAGGTTGATTTCTCTATCTTGTTATATGCTGGTAGTCACGGCTCAGCTGCAGTTCTGCTCCATACATCTTTTCATTCCAGGATCCAGATTGAAGGAACTTCCCCATCAAAGACATGCCATTCATGGGGCAGAGGGAAAGAGGAAGAGGGCTGATAAAAAAGTACAGTTATAAAACTTCTGCTTGAACATGGTTTGCAGTACATGGACTCATATGCCATTGGCTGAAACAAGTCACATGGACAAACCTGATATCAGTGGGTCAAAAAGTCTACTCCCCTCGCCCCAACCAAGTAAGAAAGCAGCCCAAGTACCATTATAACAGCGGAGACGTGCATTATCCTCTTACAGAACGAACTGGTGAATACTTGGGACTGTACTTCCAATGGGGATGAGTTATGCTTTAGGCATTCCCAGGCCTCCTAAGATTTCAAACTAATTTTTAATTTTTAGAAGACAGGCCAAGTTAGAGGCTTCTTATACACACTTTGGGGGTGCCAAAGTTCACAGTTCCTCTTAAAGTTTCTTAGGGTCCATTGGCTCCAACTAAGCCTTGTCTACCAGATTTCCCACAGATACTCCCCTAAATGCATTTTAGTTAGAGCAGGAATCCATTTATGAGAACGGTAATCCATGGTAAATCATCCCTTTCAGGCATCTTTGTGGCTTTTAGGTGTTTTCAGCTGAGAAAATCACAATTTCTGTCTAGAATTGCTGTAGTGATGATAGAGCTTCCATAAATAAAAGCTGAAAGGATACAGAAAATGAGATATGTATGTACCTTTGTGGGGTGGGCCCTTAAGGAATATAGAAATGCTATTGCCAGATGATGAAAAGGACAGTGAGCAGCCAAACCTACAAGGGTTTAGAGAAAATCAGTTCTTATACTTGGTGTCTGAGGTCTCCTCCACACCTGACACATTGCAGGTCTAAGTTCAGAAGTCGCCTTCTGCATCCAGACTTCAAACCAATCGCAGCATCATTTTCTAAGAATTATTCTGTTCTTCACATGACTTATCCTCTCCACTGCCACTTGGAAGTAAGTTCCCAATCTGTCCTCCTCTAGGCCCTTTCTTTTCCTGCTCACCAACACCCCTCAAATCCTATCACCCATATTCTTAGTCTTCTGATTTCCCACATTTTCTCAGACTCTACCTTGGAAAAAAAGTGCTTTCCTGGATATCTCCTCTCCTTGCATGTCTAGACAAGTATTCCATAACATTCTTGTAGCATCAGGATGAATACAGACAATGCCTTGTTGTAGGATCATATTGATGTATGTACATTGATATGGTTTGGCTTTGTGTCCCCACCCAAATCTCATGTTGAACTGTGATTCACAGTATTAGAGGTGGGGCCTGGCGGGAGGTGATTGGATCATGGGGTGGTTTCTAATGGTTTAGCACCATCTCCCTATTGCTGTCTTATGATGGAGTTCTCACAAGATCTGGTTGTTTGAAAGTGTGTAGCACTTCCCCCTTCTTTCTGTCTCTCCTGCCAGCCATGTGAATATGTACCTGCTTCCCCTTCACCTTCTGCCATGATTATAAGCTTCCTGAGGCCTCCCTAGAAGCAGAAGCCTGTACACCTTTTAGAACCGTGAGCTAATTAAACCTCTTTTGTTTGTAAATTACCCAGTCTCAGGTATGTCTTTATGACAATGTGAGAATGAACTAATATACACACCAAAAGCAAAAAAGCTCACCCATTTTCTTTGTTATCACCAGTAACAATGATGTTAGCTATTTATTGAGTATGCTATAATGTTCTAGGCACTGGGCTTCATAATACTTATTTATTATATCCAGACATGAGTACAGGAGAAAATATATTATTAACCCAGTTGACGAGACGAATCAGTGGAGGCTCAGAAAAATGGAGTGACTTGCCCAAGGTCACAGAAGGTAATCACTGGTAGAGGAGGAAGTCAAACTCAGTTTTACTCAACCCCAGTGTCCAGGCCTTCCTACCACATTATACTTCCTTCCCCCTGAATACTTTATGAAGCAAGCAGTGTGAAGTTTATGCCACACTGGGCCTGAATGATGCCCATTAAGTACAACTCACACCTACCTTGTTCTTACTGCACACTTCGATTCCCTCAACAGACTGAAGAATGGAATGAGAGACACTTATTTCTCTCCAGACAATAAATCATTGGCTTTCTATCTGTCACCAGCTTGATTTTCCAAAGATTTGTTTTCTTCAGTTTAATGAATTATTGGATCACCTGGAAATTGCTCAGAATTAACCTGTGGCTGACGTTAATGGATCTGCAACACAAGTGTCAAGATCTCTCTAACCAGTCCAATTTATCCTTTTATGAGGAGGCCAGCTGCCTGGCACAAGGAGATTCATTTATTTTGAGGCTGCATCTGCCCGTTTCTGCAGTGGTGTGGTGCACAGGCACCAGAACGAGTCTGTCCAGAGTGAAAATGGCTGCCTTTATGCCAGAGGTCCTGGGCGCTGCAAGCTCCCTCAGCCCTGCCTGTGTGGGCAGGAGGTGAGAATCGTAACAAATCTTATTACAATTTATGATGTTCTCCTTAGTTCTTTTAGAAGTAGGTTTTGGACTTCTTTGTTAGGATGCATCCTCACGATCCATGAGTCCTCTTAGCTCTAACCCTAAACATATTCTAAATCTAAACAGTTCTGTCTGTCTCCACTGTTATCAGGCTAGTCAGGCTACTACCACGTCTTGCCTAAATAACTGCAGTAACCTCCTTCTTATTCTCCATGCTCCCATCCTCACCTTCCAACTATTCAGTCTCCATAGAGCAGCTGGAGTGATCATAATATATACGATATTGTCAACCTCTACTTTGCCTAGAATTTCTCAGTGGCTTACCATTTTACCTGGAATAAAATCCCACAAAGCCTTCCATGTCCTAGCCCCTGCCTCCTCCCTCCCAGTCTCATCTGGTACTGAGATCCAGGCTCTCAGTAACATCAGTTAAATAATTTATAGCCTTCTTTCTGTTCCTCCTATATTCCACACTCATTTTTTTTATTCTGTTTTGCTCACAGTTCTAGCCACAGCACCTATAACAGAGTATGGCATACAGTAAGCAATTAATAAATATATAGTGACTTATTAATTGGTTATTTTCAATGTCGTAATAACAATATGGAGAATTGGGAGATGGAAGGATGCTGATCACTCATGAGTGGTTTTCTGTTGTTGTTGCTGTTGGTTTGGTGTTGTGTTTTTTTTGTTTGTTTTTTTTTTTTTTGAGACAGAGTCTCGCTCTGTTGCCCAGGCTGGAGTGCAGTGGCGTGATCTCTGCTTACTGCAGACTCCACCTCCTGGGTTCAAGCAATTCCCCTGCTTCAGCCTTCCGAGTAGCTGGGATTACAGGCACACGCCATCGTGAGTGGTTTTAATACAAAGTTCTACCTGCTGGCAGTTCCATGGTTCCTGTGCTCCCCTATCACCTACTTAATGCTCTGGTTTTCAATTTCCAACTTATCTGTCAATTGACTCTCTACACAAAGGATTGGTACACTTTTTTTTCATCAAGGTTTAGATAGTAAAACATTGTAGGCTTTGAGGCCATTGGGTTTTTGTTGCAGCTACTCAATGCTGGCCTTGTAGTGCAAAAGCAGCCAGAGACACTACCTAAAGGAATGGGCCTAATGCAAGCCAATGAAACTTTATTTACCTGTGGCATGCTGGATCTGGCACACTAGTTATAGTTTTCTAAGTCCTGCTTTAGACTATAAACTTCTTGAGTAACCCTAATATGTGGTTGGCCACCACGTACCCAGGGCCTATTGAAGAAGGTCCAACATGGTATAAAGTAAAATTTACCCACTGGTATGGAAATCAAGAAAGCCACAACCTTTCATTTCTGGGACCAGTTTCTAGCATCATGAATACTAGAATCAGGTCTATATTCCACTGTGGTCTCCCCTACTGACAAATGGTGCAGCCTTGGACATGGTGCCAAATCATTCTGTACAGCAATCTTTTCTCCTATAAAATGGGACTAAATAATCTCTTGGGGTTGTTTTAAAGACCAAAGAAGATAACTAAAGTGAACCCAGATGAAGCGAGAACCACCCAGCACACACATACAGGCATATACACACGCATACACACCCTACAAAAATACTTTTGATCATCTGTTTAATAAACAAAACCTGATTTTTTTCTCTCCTGAAGGTTGTTTACAATCTAGAGGCACCACTGAATTGCTCAGGACAATAGAAAACATTTCTTTTGTGATGTTTTTTGGGGTAAAAGGAGAGAGAATAATGAAACTACTTGCAAAAAGAAAGGATTCCAGGTTTTTTTTAAAAAAGTTATTTAAAAAAGATTTTTATGTCGTGTGGTATGTGATGTGAAACTGTTCCCTTTAGTACCATAAGATTGCAGTAAAATATCTATTTCTAATTATTACATTGGAGAATTTGTATCTGTTTGTTTTCAGTGGAGGGTAATCTGCTAAGGAGGTGAATCCTACTTTATGTTAGGTATGAGCTGAGAACAAAGGCTTCTTTGCTTGGTACAAAGGCTTCTTTGCCTGGAGCTAAGAGGACTCATGGATGGTGAGGATGCATCCTAACACCTACTAGGTATTCAGTAAATGATAGTTCTATCCTCATTCTACTTTAACAATTTCCATCTTTACAAAAAAAATGTAAATCTCAACAATTCAGACTCAGTGCCAAAAATCAGTAAATCTCAAATGCTGGATGTTTATTAAAGGAAGAGAGTAACTCAAATGAGGCTTGTCCTGTAGAGATTCCTCAAGGATACATAAAAAATGGTTTGCAGTTAACATATTTGTTCTTAATATATACAAATTGATTCCACTGAAGTGCTGAAGTGTGCTTAAAAGCAATTTGGTTATAAGTAGTTTAAGCATTCTCTCTCCAACCTTTTCCCCACACTATTCACACCATCTTTGAGAAAATTTTCCCAAGAGCAGGGGAAACTAGAGAATCAGTCCTTGCCTGAATTATCGCAAATTACAAATGAGTAATTGTCCTAGAATTCCCTGGGAGAAAAAACTTAACTTTCAGTTTAAAAACCTGGTTTCCAATTGGCATTTTTCCATTTGTAAGCTGTATGATCATGAATAGATCTGTTCTTCTTTCTGTGTTTCAGTATCCTAAATAAATGGAAGAACATCCTGTGTTCATGGGCTAGAAGACTTAATAATATTAAGATGTCAATATACTGAAAGAAATCTATAGCTCTTCCTGGCATTGTCTCATATCTGAACTGTATCCTGAGTAAAGGTGCTCTAAGAAGTTATTGTCCTCATTGTTTGTCCTACCCTAATTCTGGAATAAGCAAACACACACACACACACACACACACACACACACACACACACAAGCATACACATACACAATTTATCTTTATTTTTCCTTTTTTTGCTGGTACTTTTGGTATCATGTCTAAGAATCCATTGCCAAATCCAAAGTCATAAAGATTTACCTCTATTTTCTTCCAAAAGTTTTGTGATTTTAGCCTTTGAATCTAGGTCATTAATCTACTTTGAGTTCATTCTTCATATGGTGTGAGGTAGGGATCCAACTTCATTTTCTGCATGTGGAAATTCAGTTTTTCCCCACCAATTGAGCCTATGTTTTCCTCCACTGAATGACCAAATAAACTTAGCACCCTTGCCAAAAATCAATTGGAGATATATAATATTATACATATATGTTTATTTCTGAACTCTCATTTTATTTTACTTTTCTAATAATTTATCCTTATGTCAGTATTATGCTATGTTGATTACTATAGATTTGTAGTAAGTTTTGAAACAGAAAAGTGTGAGTTCTCCACCTTTGTTCTTGTTTTGCAGGACTGTTTTAGTTTTTCAGGGGCTCTTGCAATTCTATGTGGATTTCAGGACTAGCTTTTCCATTTCTACAAAAAAAAAAGAGGCTATTGGAATTTTAATAGGCATTTTATTCAATCTGTAGATTACTTTTGGTGTATTGACAGTTTAACAATATTGCATCTTCAAATTCATGAACACAGGATGTTTTTCCATTTCTTTAAGTCTTTTAAATTTATTTCTGCAGTGTTTTGTAATTTTCAGTGTACAAGTCCTTTACTTCCTTGGATAAATTTATTGCCAGACATTTTAGTCTTTTAGATGCTGTTGTAAATGAGATTGTTTCCTTAATTTCCCTTTTGGATTGTTCATTACAGGTGTATAGAAACATAGCTGGGTTTTGTATGTTTATCTTGTAACTTGCAACTTTGCTGAATTGTTCATTAGTTCTAATGGCTTTTTTACAGATTCTTTGGGATTTTCTATATATAGGATCATGCCATCTGTGAATAGAGATAGTTCTACTTCTTACTTTCCAATTTAGATGCTTTTATTTCTTTTTCTTGTTTAATTATGCTGGATAGAATTTCCAGTGAAGTGTTGAATACCATTGGTGAAAGCAGCCATTCTTGTCTTGTTCCTGATCTTAGGGGGAAAGCTTTTAGTCTTTCACCTTTAGGTATAATGTCAGCTGTGGGTTTTTTTTTTAAATAAATGTCCTTTTTCAAGTTGAGGAAGTTCCCTTCTAGTCTATCTTTTCTGAGTATTTTTATCCTGAAAGGGTGTTGTATTTCTTCAAATGCCTTTTTTTATATCAATTGAGATGATTATATATTTTTTCTTTATTCTATTAATGTGACATACTTGATTGATTGATTTTCTTATGTTGAACCACCCTTGCATTCCTAGAATAAATCCCACTTGGTCATGACATATCATCCTTTTAATATGCTGTTAAATTCAATATGCTGGTATTTGTGGATTTAAAACAATATTTTTGATAAAAGTCAAATCCTCCAAAAATCCACTGTAATGATAATAATGGATATTAGCCCTCTCTTTCCTGCTTACATATAATTTGTCTTCATAGTACTACCACTAGACTTTCACTGTGATGATATGTTTGCTGCATGGAGGGTAGCTTAGCTAAATTACTGAGTTTCTGAATTCTTTACATATGTGTGTGTGTGTGTGTGTGTGTGTGTGGGTGTGGGTGCATGTGCGCACATAGTTGAGGCAGTGACTACAGCCGCATAGTCTCCTCTGAGCTTTAGAGTCAAAAAGATCTGCGTTCAGCTTCCAGCTCTGTCACACACCATCTGTGGGAACCTGGACAGTGTCTTAGCTTTACTGAGCTCCAGTTTGATCACAGGAATAATTTAATCTCTAGCTCTCAGAGCTGTTAAGAAAAAAAGAGCAGATGAGACACTGTATGTAAAACACTTAGCACACTTCCTAGCGTTAAACAGTCTCGGTAAAAAGAGCAAACCGCTGAGCTTATTGGTATTATTTAGATTTGACAAATTACAAATATGTTTTGTTCATGCATTTTTGTTTCCAGGCAGTTAGTTTTTCCGGGAAGAAACTGCTCAGTTAACATGAGCCTGTGGTGGTGGCTGTGTGGTTACGTCTATCCAGCCAGATGTACTGTGAAAACAATTTCATCAACTAACCAGATGTGTTCACAGTGAAGACTGAAGGCTTTTTATCCAGATGCTGGTGCAGTTCCTCGGGGCTCAGTGATTTCCTTACTTGCAACTTTGTCAGCCCAGAGAGGGCTTCCTCCTCCTGACCCAGCCTGGCTTCCCCTCCGTGGTCTCCCTTCCTGGCTGAAAGAAGTATGTAATTCTTCATTGAGTCACTAGATGGCGTTTGACTTGTTTCCAAGAAGGGAGCTTGACTCAGTGGGTGCCCTCAATCAGAGGCTGCTGGAATTTAAGGTCAGGAATTTGAGCCACAGCCTAAAGTTGTGGCCAGATTACAGACCAGTAGGAAGAGAAACTGCTCGTGCTCCTGGATCTTGTATTTCTCTTCTTTTTTCCCAAGAAATGATGCTATGGTGAGGGTAGATTCACCAAAAGTTTACAAAATACTGACATAGAGTGATTTCGGCATCCATCTATGTGAAAAAAAAAGCTATCCCCTATTCCAGGAATGGTGCAGCAACCTTACAAACTAAAGCATGCTCAACGAATCACTATGACAAAAGTCCACCACAGAGGGTGGGACTGCCTGCTGGTTGTCAACACAGTCTCTGCAGTTGGACTGTCTCCACTGATACCCAGAAGTTTCCACTGGTGACCTACCAGCTGTGTGATCTTGGGCAAGGTACTTAATCTCTCTGTGCCTCAGTTCCCTTATCTGTAAAATGGAAAAGCAATACAACCTAGCTGTGGGCTTTGGGGAAGAATAGATGAGATCATGTACAAAACTCTGGGAACAGTGCCTTGGCGCATAATAAGTCTTCAATAAGTGATAGCTATTATTCATTTAGCCAACATTTATGAGAGGTCAGAATAGTACCCCCCTTCGAGAGTGGTTGTGAGAATTAAATGAGGTAACACAGGCCAAGTGCTTAGAACGGTGCTTGGGACAGAGAAGGAGCTCCATTGAGGGGTATTATCAAAATATTAAGAAGAAAAAGATTATAGGCTGAGCGCAGTGGCTCACGCCTGTAATCTCAACACTTTGGGAGGCCGAGGTTGGCAGATCACTTGAGGTCAGGAGTTTGAGACCATCCTGGCCAACATGGTGAAACACCATCTCTACTAAAAATATAAAAATTAGCCGGACATAATGGCGCAAACCTGTAATCCCAGCTACTCAGGAGGCTGAGGCAGGGAATGGCTTGAACCTGGGAGGTGGAAGTTACGATGAGTCAAGATTGTGCCAGTGTACTCCAGCCTGGGCAACAGAGGGAGACTCTGTCTCAAAAAATAAAAATAAAAAAAAAAAGAAGAAGAAAAAGATTACAGATTGAGCATAGTGGCTCATGCCTATAATCCCCAAACTTTGGGAGGCTGAGGTGGGAAGATCACTTGAGCCCAGGAGTTTGAGACCAGCCTGGGCAACATGACAAGACTCTGTCTCTATAAAATAATCATACTGATAATCATACAAATATTAGCTGAGCGTGATGGTACACACCTGTGGTCCCAGCTACTTGGGAGGCTGAGGTAAGAGGACCCCTTGAACCTGGGAGACAGAGGTTGCAGTAAGCTGTGATTGCACCACTGCACTCCCACCTGGGCAACAGAGCCAGACCTTGTTTCAAAAAAAGAAAAGAAAAGTTTACAAAATACTGATGCAGAGTATGATTCCATATTTAAATTAAAAGGCATGGAGAGATGGAGGAGTGGTATGCGATCTCCTTTTCCTCTCTCTCCTTCACCTTGCTGCTACTCTGAAGAAGCTTAAATATATACAGTAATGACAAATTCCACCCTGAGGCATTAGAGTAAGCATTTTGTTGAATGGGTGAGAAGGCTTCAAGGCTCCCCAAAAAAGAATTTCCTGATGGTAAGATTCCAGGTACCTTCATAGTCTGTGCTGGATCATGACCTTTACTACTGACCCAGATTTCCTGGAGCAGGGGTCTTAACACTGACAGTGTCATGGACCCTTTTGCAATCTGAGGAAGCCCAAGGATCCCTTCTTAAAATGAAGTTTTTAAATGCATGTGAAATAGATGACATCCAATTTTACAAAAGAAGTCTGTAATCTAATATAAACTATCTGTGGTTGCCATAGGTTCAAAGTCGTGAATATTGCCACTGTCACTTTCGCTTATATTCATAATTAACTGAAATGCTACATGTTAGGTGGAAATTAGTTAAAACTGATACGCACATTTTTCCCACCCAAGTCAAACAGCCCTGAATTTTATGCAAATGTCTTCCGGGTCGGGGAGCCCCAGGTAAAGAACTTTGGTAGAACAAACACACAGTATTCCTACCACCTTAGGCGTGCTGGCTGAGTACTAGAGATTGTGTTGTTTATTTCAGGAGCAACAGACGTTCCATTATGCTCCTTAAACTCTGAGTGAATTGATTCAGAACACATAGCTTATCTCCTTTTTTTAATTATGAGATTGAGGAAAACTACAACTGTACCTTATGTTGAGGGAAAATAAATCCATCTAACTGGCACTGGATGGTATCAACAGCTATTTTTTTTTTCTTAATGCAGCAATTCAACATAAAGCAAATTAGTTTAGATGATCAATGGGAAAGAATACTGTTTTAGGGCTTAATGGGAACAATTTCTCCTTCCCTTAAAAAGTTCTCACTTCACAACTGGATTGATGTGCCTCTTATAAACCAGTTTGAAAGTAGCATCACATTGCTTTTCATTTAAAAAATAAATAGCCCGGGTGCAGTGGCTCACACTTATAATGCCAGCACTTTGGGAGGCTGAGGCAGATCACGAGGTCAGGAAATTGAGATCATCCTGACCAATATGGTGAAACTCCGTCTCTACTAAAAATACAAAAAATTAGCCAAGTGTAGTGGTGCGTGCCTGTAGTCCCAGCTACTCAGGAGGCTGAGGCAGGAGAATCACTTGAACCCAGGAGACAGAGGTTGCAGTGAGTCAAGATCACACCACTGCACTCCAGCCTGGGCAACAGGGTGAGACTCTGTCCCCTCCCCCAAAAATAAATAAAATAAAAATCTTTCCTGAAAACTTTAGGTCTCATGTATGTGCATATGTGTGTGTACACATGTATGCATATATGTACATCTTATCCCAGAGTTACAAGACTAAGATAAATCATTCCATACTAGATAGAGAAAGCCTTTTTGAGATTGTTCCCAGCAAGAAGCAGCTAGAACAGGGGGAGGATACAAGAAGCTAGAGAGAGAAAGAAGGCAAAAAGATACCTTCTCTCTGGCTCCCCTGAAAAAATGTGCTTTCTTATTTATCTTCCTTTGTGAGTTCAGTTATGGTGATTTTGTACTATCAGGGAAACTTCCCTTAGAAGACTTATGCCCAAAAAATAAAAAGGATTATTCAAAGTTCCTCCTTTGATTTTTTTTTCCCCACCTATGATTACCTATGGCTTCTCAAAGCAGAGTCCAGAATGCCCTCATTTCCTGCCATACCTGCAGCACATCCCGATGCAAACACTTTTCCTTAAAATAATCTCTATAATAATCCTTAGCTAACAATTTGATAAAGTAAGGGCATATCAGAACAGCTTGGTCTAAGGCTGAGCTATGATCATTTCAACACAAAACCAAGCCAAGAGTTTGATTTGGTCAAAACAGCCAATTCTAAGAAAGAAAAAAGAAGAGCTACCTATTAGCATAAAGAATCCACGTCTTGTCCCTTAAGCAGAAGCTGTTGGTTTCTTTCAGTGTTATCTTTCAGGACGGTCTAAACAACATGGAAAACTTCGTTGAATTTAAATCAAGAAATTTCGTTTACAGGTGTTTGCTTCCTGTGTGTCTAAAGTTGGGTGTGTTTACATGTTTGTTTCTTGAATTGTACGTGTTTGCTTTTGCATATCTGTGTGTTATGTTTGTGTATGTGTTAAGGGGTTTATGTGGAGGATATACCAATTATGCATTGCGAGTTAAATGACATGCTGGATACTACTTCTACTCAACTCCAGGATTATGCTTTGCATGTTTAGCAAATACCATTGAAGAAAACTCAGTCATTCTCAGTTGACTCAAGGGCCCTTGATGTAGAGAAAGCCCTGGAGAGGGAACGCTGCACCCCTGAATCTGTGGAGCTTCCTGACCCTTCATTGACAAGGTAGAGAAGTTGAGCTAAAAGAAGAGCTGCGAAAACAAAATGTTCTTTTAGTATTCTACCAAGCAGGACTCTCTAATGGAGTTGAATGCAAATTGGAATGATTTAAGATAAAACCTGACACATTTTGTTGGGTGAGTGAATACAAATGGAAAAGTATTGGAAACATAGCTATAAACGCTGACTGGTGTCAGGCTGGGCAGGGCCTTGAGTGCCAGCTTGATGCAAATGACCCTGGAGACGCAATCTGTGGCTTTGGTCAAGCTGTAACCTAACAGGAAACTGGCATCCCACCCCCAGGGAACTCCTGGCACTGGTTGTCTTCCTTGTAAACCAGTGTTGGCCTATTATAACAGGTATAGGGTGGGGTGGGGAGGTCCTTATGGAAATGAAACCCAGTCAACTTTAGCCCCAACTCTCCATAGACTGCCCACCTTAGACTATGCCACGCTTTTAGCTTTTGAAATTGCCAAATGCCCATTTCTGTGTATTGCTTTAACAGTTCATTTAACACGTTTGTGATGGGCCTACCATGTCCCAGGCTCTGTCCTAGGCACTGGGGATTGAGTACGGAATAGAATAGACCAAACCCCTCCCTTCATGGAGCATTCATTCTAATTAGGGGCAGATAGGTAAGGCACAAGTTAAACCAGTAACTTATATACTGCGTTCCGTAGGAATAAATGCTTAGGTGGGGAAAAAGTAAAGTAGACCAGGGAGTTAGGAAGCCATAGACGATTTAAAACTTTAGGGCTGTCAGGGAAGGTAATGTTCAAGCTGAGATCTGAGGATGTGTGTGTATCTGGAGGAGGAGGATTTCAAGCAGAGGAAACTGCAAGTAGAGATCCTGAGGTGGGAGATTGTCTGCTATGTTCAAGGGATTAGGAGAAGGCCAGAGTGGTTGGAAGGGAGGGAACGTGGAGGAGGTGAGGTCAGAAAGGTGATGAGGGACTTGAGTCACGCAGGGTCATGGAGATCACACCCAAGGCATAGGCTCTCTTTCTGAATTCTTCAAAGTGTGAGCTATGGGGGCTCAGAAACAAAGCCTGCCTCCTTCAAACCAGCATCTGGACTTGCATTGACAAGATAAAGACACAGTTGCTGGCGTTTTTTAGAAGAGATGCTCAGAGCCAGTCATGAGTGGCAATCACACTGAGAAGCTGTAGGAGCTGTAACAGTGAGCTGGGCTTCCTATTTAATTTCCAGAGGGCCTGGATTCACGACCTCTTAAAAGGCAGAAGCCAGTCGGTTGCAATCTCTTATCACATTAGAGACTCCAAGGTCCACGTTCAATATCTGTAAGCCCTTTCTTTCCAGAGAATGGACTTAACATCCACTGTCGATTGAATCCACCAGTCACTGAGAACCCAGAGGGAATAACCAAAAATATCCAAAACTTTGTTTTGAGGGAAACAATGAGACACAGGATCCCCTTGATCCTACCCTTGTCTGCCTTCATTTCAAACCCACATGGATTTAAAAGGAAATTGAAGCCACCAGCAACAGATGAGCAACTGACATTGAATGTCTAGAATGATTTTGCACAATCCATTGATATATTGCAGTCCCTTAGAGCCAATATCTCTTTTTCTTTCCATCCTTTTCCTTTTGATTCTCCTCTCTCTTCTAAGTATTCATTCTGTGGGCAAAGAGAGAAAGCATTTTCTGCTTTCTAGCTTTGTTTTGGTTTGGTTTTTGAGTTTTTGGCTCACCTGGCACTTTGCCTGCAACAAGGCTGGAGTCTCTGCTTCCCTCTTCTCATTGACACTGCTTGGATTATCCTCCAAATTCATCCCACTGTGGCTTCTCATTCAGCCCATCCTCTCCCTTGCCAGAAGGCAGAAATTTCAAGCCATTTTTCATACTTCCAGGCTCACATCGCTGGAGTCCCCACAAAAGAGAGGATAAGTGGGACCACTGTGTCTCCCTCCAGGAATAGTCATAATTTGACACAGGGGATTTTTATCTTTATTCTGCAAATTGCCTCGAAAGAAATATCATTTAAAGAGAGGCAGTTTGTTAATAAAGCCCCGCAGTATAGAACAGACCGATTCCAGTCACAACTTGCTTACCATGCTCAACTGCTATTTGAAGAAAAAGCCTTCTTGCATTGAAAATGTGATTTTGTCATGGTGTGTAACAAACACCTAGAAACCTTGAATCAATTCACTTTTGGGAGAAGTCTGGTTGGAGAAGATCCAAGAGCAGTTACGGGTTTGGTTAGATTTGAGGAGAAATTAAGGTTGTCCTAGCCAATAATATCTTCTTTACTGTCCTAATACCAAGATCATTTCTTTTTTTGCTCCTCGATCTCAGTGTGCAAATATATTTATATCTCATATTTGTTTTCTTTTCTTTTCTTTTTTTTTTTTTTTTTTGAGACAGAGTCTTGCTCCATCACGCAGGCTGGAGTGTAGTGGCATGCTCTCGCCTCATTGCAACCTCTGCCTCCTGGGTTCAAGCAGTTCTCCTAAGTCGGCCTCCCGGGTAGCTGGAATTACAGGTGTGCCAACATACCAGGCTAATTTTTTTGTATTTTTAGTAGAGACAGGATTTCACCATGTTCGCCAGGCTGATCTCAAACTCCTAACCTCGTGATCTGCCCACTTCTGCCTTCCAAAGTGCTGGGATTACAGGAGTGAGCCACCACGCCTGACCTCAGTTTTCTTTTCAATTAAACGTGGACATTTTTACCAGCGAGATGTTGATACTCCATTTAGGAGCCTCCTCAGTGGTCCTCATACTTAAAAAGGCTTATACAGTCTAAAGGGAACCAGGTATCTTCAACAATGAGCAGAGAGTACTAGAGTGTGATGGCTCCATCATTGCTGTTGCTTCTTGCAGCCACATAACAGTGCTATTGAAGAGCGGTTCTGCGCAGTTCCACTATACTCCCCTTTATAACCTAAACCCCAACAGAAGCTGCACTGGTTGTTTGAGGGAGAACGGCCCCACTTCCTTGGGGTCCAGCATACCCAACAGTGTTCTGTGCTTGACACTGCGAGATTCTCACTCTAGTACTCCTTCACTCATTTATTGTTCTCTGGAGCACAAGCATGGTATTAGGGTGTCTGTGTCTGCCAGAGCTTTCTACATCAGCCAAAACATACCCAATTCTCTGTGAAAGCAGAATCTGTTATTGAGCTGAGTACTATAATTATCCTATGTCTAGAACACAGCTAGGACTCCCTTTTTCTTTAATCTTATTTCAGGGGTCTTCTTGCCCTTCCCTGCCTCTTTGCTTTGGTCAGACCCCCTGGTCAACCTGAACAGATTTTTTCAACTTTAATTCTCAGGGAGAAGGAATGGCAGAGATTGGCTTCCTGTTGAATACCAATCCCACAGACATACACTTAAGTCAGAGAAGTATCCTGGGCCCAACCGAAAAACTACATCTCCCAAGTCCCCTTGCAATAGGAATAGCTAATGAGATGTGAGTGGAAGCCATTCTATGGGGTTGGGAAAATGTCTGTTGGCATCTTCTCTTTGCTTCTACCTGGAGGCCAGACTTATGCTGGCAACCCTGGAAGCTCACTTCATGGTGAGCTTAAGGATAGAAAGCATGAGGTAAGTATATTGGAATGGAAAAATAAGAAGGGTCTGGGTCCCTGCTGGACAAGGAGCTACTGTATTATCTCTGGACTGCTTTTAATTAATCTTTTAGCCAGACTTCTCAAACCTTCATATGCACATGAATCACCTGAGGATCTTGTTAAATATGCAAATTCTGTTTTATTAGATCTAGGGTAGAGGCTGAGAGTCTACATTTCTCATATAATCCCAGGTTAGAGTTACCAGATAAAATAGAGCACCTAGTTAAATTTGAATTTCAAATAAACAGCAAATAAGTTTTTAGTATAAGTATGTTCTAAGTATTGCATGAGACACACTTCTGCTTTAAAATTTCAGCATAAGTATGACCCAAAAATTGCTTGGTGAACCACCAGGTGAGCTTCCTTTTAGGTGTGGCAAAAATGCATAGCAGCAGGGCCTTAGAGTTCATTGAAGCTGGTGAACTTCCAGTGGTTGGAGTTTTTTAGTATTGGTGACGAAAAGAAAAGATGTCAGTCAGTCTGAGTCAGATTTTAAAAATGAGTCAATGGGAAAGATTGGAAAAGTTGCATGAGAGACTTGGGCTCCAAACTAGTTGTGTACCAGATGGATGAGCAGTGGCTGGGGCATTGGGGCAATTAGGACAGAGACTCTCTCTGCATCTTAGGTTGGTTTTTATCCTGTCTTTGCTTCTGTCTGCCTATATGGCCTATTCTACTCATGATGAAGCAGCTTCTCCATTCCCCAGTCTCCAGCTTCTCATCTTGTATACTTCCGGATTGCCTGTGGTTTTGCCGTTACTCCAGCGCTAGTCCCAGTTCTGCTGCAGTCACTGGAGCAATAAGATGTCATAACTCAAAGCGTGGACTCTGCATTCACATGCAGGTGCTCCGCTGTTGTTCCACCATGGAGTATTCATTCTCCTCTCTGTGCGTCAGCTTTCTCATCTGTAAAATGGGGAGACCATGATATCCACCTCATAGTAGTGCGTGAGCTTGAAATAAGGTGATTTATGCAATGTCCTTAGTACAGGGCCTGGCACAATGTCAGCAGTAAGTAAGTGCCAGCTGTTATCATGGCATAGCTTCTGACTTCATGTTCCCACAGGCTTTGGGAGTCTTCGTTTAAAATCACAGAGGGAGAAAGATCTGGTTGGTTCAGCTCTGAAGGGCTGCCAGGGCACAGGCTGTGAAGAGAATAATGATGTCTTTGAGAAGGGAGACTTTGGTGTGGTGAGATCCCAATGAACTTGCAGTTGACCTTTAAACAATGCAGAGATTAGGGATGCAAACCCCACACTCAGTTGAAAATTCACATGTAACTTTTTGACTCCTCAAAGTCTTAACTATTAATAGCCTACTGTTGACTGGAAGCCTTACCAATAAACAGTCAATTAACATATACTTTATATGTTATATGTATTATATACTGTATGCTTATAATAAAGTAAGCTAGAAAAAAGAAAATATTATTAAGAAAGTCATAAGGAAGAGAAAATATATTTACTACTCATTAGATGGAAGTAGATCATCATAAAGCTCTTTAGCCTTTTCATCTTCACGTTGAGTGAATTAAAGAGGAGGAAGTAAAAGAGAAGTTGGTCCTGCTGTCCTGGGTGGCAGAAGTGGAAGAGGTAGAGGAGATGGAAGGGGAGGCAGGAGAGGCAGGCACACTTGGTGTAATTTTTATCGAAAAAAATTCATGTATACATGGAAATGAACTTCAAGCACACTCCAAGCCTGTCTTATTACAGAGTCAACTGCATTTGGGAACAGCACCCTAGAGAGATGCCACTGAGCATTTTTAAGGACACATAGTCCATTTCCAGGACAGAAGGGGTAAGATCATTCCAGGCAGAGGGAAGACTTCAAAGGTAATGAAAAGCATCAAAGAGCTTGCTGCCCTCTTGGAGTTTCAAGTTAGCCCAGAAGTATACAGGTGCACTGAGAGGAGGATCAGAATAAGAAAAGGGTAGGGAGTCAATGGGCAAGATGAAGAAAGCCCTGTATTGCCAAAGCTCGGTCTGTGAGCTTGTGATCCCAGGCTGGAGCCCAGGAACCCTACAAGATGCCTGATTCCTGATTAGAGGTCTGTGAGTTCATACTGAGGACTTGTCTTTGAAAACTTCTGCACACATGGTGAGTGACTCAGGATAAGTCAACACAACCTCTCTCAGCTTCAGTTTTCTCATCTGTCATATGGCAATAATAATAGTGCTGGCCTTCTAGAGTTGTGAGGATGGAATAAGTTATCATAATCCAAGTTCTTAGAACAGTGCCTGACACGTAATAGTTGCTCGACAAATGCTAGTTATTATTATATTCCTTTTATTTCAGTGATAATTTTTAAATTAATGTAGGCATGTTTACTTTATTTGGGTGGACTATTGGTAACTTGACACTGCAATGGGATTTCAATGACCACGTTTGCATTTATATTTATGATGCCATTGGTGCCAGTTAGTATGTCTTTCAGCATCATGAGTTGATGGGAAAAGATCAGAGGTGGATTGGATCTACAAAGAGTGATTTCGTACCAAGTAAGGTTCAAAGAGTGTCAGCTCATGATGTTCAAACAAATGTGTCCCAGCTGGATACCAGGTAAGGAACTAAGCCATACAGGGACCAGAGCATGAAGAAGCACTTCCATGAAAAATAACTCACCTCGCTGCAGCCAACCCAAGGCCATAATCACTCTGCGAGTGGTATTTTAGTTTCGGCAAAACAAACTCATCTGTCCCATTAAAGGAATGTTGTTAATTTGAACTTTATTGGTTCTATCGTCTTATTTTTTAAATGTATAAGTGTGGTTTTACCACTGTATAAGAGCTATTAGGATAGAAAGTTTATGCTGAGTTTTACGTTGGCACATATTTAAGCAGCAGTACAGTAAAAATAATACCAGGAGTCTCCAATTTGTATTATTAGTATTAGTCACATTTGAGAATACAATAGATGGTGGGAGGGCCTTGAGGGCTTTAATTAAGATGGGGAGTGGCATGATTTCGTATTCCAGAAAGTTCTGGCATTGGTGTGGGGAGAATAGAAAGGTGGGAGCAAGAGCTGTTGTCTCAGCACATGTTTCTGTAAGAAACCAACAACCTCATGAAGTTAACAATACATTATTTTTTCTGGATCTCTGTATAGGGAGTAGAGTTAACAACCATCCTGAGTTGCCTGGGACCAGGGATGGCTTCATGAGTGTGTAACTTGTGCAGACACATAGGTCCCCATGCTCAGAAGCACACCTTATTTGGTTTAACACCATTGTCTCAATCTCGAAAATCTTCATAATTTTTGAAGAAAGTCCCTGCATTTTAATTTTGCAATGGACCCTGCAAATTATGTAGTCAGTCCTTCCTGGACTGAGGGAGATCCCAAGACACGGGACATTCAGTGCTAAACTGATACAGTCTCAGGCAAACTAGGATGATTGGTCACCCTGTCAGGCAGGACCTAGGCCATGAAAAGAGTGGGTTATCTTAATAGGACATCTGGCGGTTTTACTCCTAAGCTCCTGGCCACTCCAAGAGGAGCACCTGGCAAAGAGTTTGTGCTGAAGCCCTAGGCCTAAATGACGTGCCCAGGCCAGGCTCAGGATGCTGGCCTTGACAGGGTGTCAGAGATGCAGGCTGGGCAGTTTCTAAGGGGGGGGGGCTGCTTTCTGCAGAGGTGGGGCTGGTTGGAGATACCTGGGGAAGCAGCTGAAACTCATTTTGCCATGAAGCAGAGCCAGCAGGTTGGGGGCTGCGATGGTATGCTCTTCATAAATTGTTGTGACGCACAGAAGAAAACAGTATCTGGACACATCTCTTGGCAGGTTTGCTTTCACCAAGCATGAAACGTTAGCAGAAATCCCCCCGCCTGTCTTGAGAAGTCAAGGTTGCTGCTTCATCTGCAGCAAAAACCCAAGCAAGAGAAGGGCCTAGTACCTTCCTAGCGAGCTCTTAGATTCCACCCAGATTTACAGCCTGCTGCTTAATAGTTCAATTAAATTATAATGGAAATAATTCAAGAATTATTTCAATTATTTCAGTGATAGGGAGGTCAATTCCAGGTCATGGATGAGGTCAATCCCAGGTCATGGATGAGGCAAGGAAGAGGAGGGAAAAAAAAAAGTGGCTAATCTATTAGTTTCAAGGGGCAAGATCCAAGGGAGCACCAATGAACAGAGATGCCAGGGTCAAGGGAAGCAATAGAAGTAGAAGCACCAGGCCAAATAGTTCTCTGTCATTGCAGTCAAAATGTGTTGCCTTTCCCAAAAGATCCTGATAGACCCGCCATGTGAGCCAGAGAGAGTCAGTTATCTCTGAGGTTAGACCAGTCTCCAAAATGGGGATGGCCAACTTGGTCCAAGAAGTGCTGGATGAAAACCATGAGAATTTCTATTGAATTTTACTTTCTTTAATCTCATGCTTTCAAAATCTTTTTTTTTTTTTTTGGCTTGTACGTTATTATCTGGAGAGTATATAATTTCAATGTATAAATATAAAATCAGTCTCATACTGGGGTGCCCATTCACTTTTTTGGAGGGAGATGTTCATGATCAAAAATATTTGGAGACCAAGGCTTTAAACCTTTAAAGCAAAAGAGGCTGCTCAAGCTGCTTTCTCCTCCCCACAATTCAGCAGACCATGTGCACTAACGATGTGTCTGGCATTGCATAGGTACAGTGAGGAGCCAAATACGTGACCTGCGTCCCCCCGGGAATCTCTAATTGCAAAAATATTTATTAAGCACCTTTTTTTGCATGTCCTGGTCTCTGGCATGCCCAGTCTGATGCAAGAGACCAGGACAGGCATCAAAGGTGCTTAATAAATATTTTTGTGTGAAATATTGAGGGTAGAGTTTAAAAGATAGGTGAGGAGTTACTGAGTAGGTACAGAGTAAGAAAGGCATTTTAGACAAAATAAAGAATTTGAGTGAAAAATATGGGAAAAATAAGAGAAAAACTTGAGTAATGTGAGTGAAGATGAAGTGGTTTGAATGGCAGATGACTTAGGAGTGGAAGGAAGATAAAGGAGGAAAGGTACATTATTGCCTAGAACTGTGCCTGGAGCATGTTGATGTTTAATAAATATTTGCTGAATGAATGAAGAAGGAGATGAATTAAATTTGACTGTAAATGCCAGGCTAAGGACACTGAATTTAACTATAGGCAATGAATAGACATGATAATACTAGCTAGCATTTCTTTCTTTTTTCTTTCCTCAAACTCCTGGGTTCAAGGAACCCTCCTGCCTCAGCCTCCTGAGTAGCTGGGACTACAGGCACATAGCACCACCTCCAGCTAATTTTTTAAATGTTTCTGTAGGGACAGAGTGTCACTGTGTTGCTCAGGCTGGTCTCAAATTCCTGGCCTCAGGCAATGCTTCTGCCTTGGCCTTCCAAAGTGCTGAGATCACCGGTATGAGCCACTGCACCCAGCCACATTTATTATCTTAACTCTCTTGAGAATGGAGGTCATCTGCTCAGACCTTTAGTTTGAGAAAATAAGGTGATAGCACATGTTTTGGGTTACAGTGGAGGGACACTGAAGACCAACACATGGAATTCAATTCCATTGTCAGCGGCAGGTCGTAGAAACATATATGCATAGAAAAAGAAGTAAATATATCTGGACTAGCCTGGCCAACATG
Source organism: Cacajao melanocephalus (assembly GCA_963573385.1). Lineage (NCBI taxonomy): Eukaryota > Metazoa > Chordata > Mammalia > Primates > Pitheciidae > Cacajao > Cacajao melanocephalus. The sequence goes on along the minus strand of CAUYLG010053315.1, from coordinate 80,554 downwards.
GTGAAACCTTGTCTCTAGTAAAAATACAAAAATTAGCCAGGCATGGTAGCAGGCATCTATATTCCAGCTACTTGGGAGACTGAGCCAGGAGAATTGGTTGAACCCAGGAGGTTGCGGTGAGCCGAGATCGTGCCACTGCACTCTAGCCTGGGCGACAGAGCAAGACTCCGTCTCAAAAAAAAAAAAAAAAAGTAAATATAATGTGTGATCAGGGCTATGAAGAAAAAAAAAGGGCCTTATGAGATATATAAATATCAGGGATCTATCAAGAATGGGAAGATTTCCCTGAAGCAGTCATAGTTGGGCAAGAATGGGGAAGATTTAGAAGTTATCCAGGCAAGGGGTGAGGGAAGGCACTTTTGAGGCAGAGAGACAAGCTCATGCAGATGCCCTGAACTGACAAGAGTTTGGCAAACTGGAGAAGCCAAACCAAATTAAAACAACAGCAAGACTTATGTGTGGGAACCTTGTGAGTCATATAGGGAGAGTGGCCCAGGTGGAGGCAGGAAGCAGGCAGGGACCAGTTGGGCTAGGCCTGGAAGGTCTTGCCAAGGTTTTTTTTTTTGTTTGTTTTGTTTTTGTTTTTGTTTTTTGAGATGGAGTCTTGCTCTGTCGCCCAGGCTGGCTCACTGCAACCTCCACCTCCCTGACTCAAGCAATTCTCCTGCCTCAGCCTCCCAAATAGCTGGGATTACAGGCATGTGCCACCACGCCTGGCTACTTTTTTGTATTTTTAATAGAAACCTGTTTCACCATGTTGGCCAGGCTGGTCTTAAACTCCTGACCTCAGGCCATCTACCCGCCTCAGCCTCCCAAAGTGCTGGGATTACAGGTGTGAGCCACCGCACCTGGCCAAAGGATTTTGACTCTTATCCAAAGAACAGGAAGAAGTTGTGGTGGGGGCTAAGCCAGGGATTGATGAACTTCTATTTATGGTTTTTAACAGATCCCATCTAAATGCTTGTGTGCAGATGACGTCTAAGTGCATGTGTCTAGATGATTTGTACCTGGACCACAGACCTGCTTATCTTTCTTTCCTTAGAGGAGTCTGATGATGTGATTTTGTTTGCTAGTAAGAGAACACTAGCATAAAAGTGAATAAACAATGTTGATTCATTTTTATTCCCACTAAAGAAGCAATTGAGAGACAGGCAACTCCAGAGATCATTCAACAGGTCAGCAATAGCTTCTCAATTATTCTCTTGTTCCTTTCCTCATGGTCACAAGGTGGCTGCCACAGCTCCAAATATCACATCCTTGCATGACAACATACAAAGCAGAAAGAGAGATGGCAGCTTTCTTGCACCTCTTCCTTTTTACAGAGGAAGATTTCCCAGAGGGAAACAGGGTGTGTATTTCCCCAGAAATCCCTCAGCAGATTTTCCCTTTATGGAGGTGAGGTTATGGGTCATGCCATAGGAAGGCTGGGAATGCAAGTCACTCCCTTTTTCGACTTCTGTTGTAAGAGACATTCCCTGCTAACATAGGATCATTGGCCAGGCAAACAGGAGTGCCTGCCATGCTAGCTTCTTGATGGAAGGGTTACTTGGTCTGATCTTTTTGAGACTTCTGGATTGAGTCAATAAAAGGAAGTTTCTCTTTTTTGCACTGAAGCCGTGCAGAAACCAAACTCTAACAACCTGAAAGAAGGTATCCAGGGTGTTGGTAAGGCAGTAATCAGGGAGGGAAGGAGGCAAGGAAGGGTTACTCAATATTCCTTTCACCTCTTCCCAAGTTGCACAAGGGAGATAATTACCCTGTTTTTGGACAGCTCACTGTAGCGGAAAGAGCACTCAGCCAAGAGTCACAAGGCTTATGTTACCTGTCCAGCTCCATCCTTATCCAGCTGGGTGTCCTTAGGCAAGGCGCCACTTTTTTAAATAAATGAAATATTTCTATTAGGAAAATAAGTGTACAATAATATAACAAACACCCTCTTTGCTTAAGAAAAGCATCGCAGGAACCACAGAGACCCCTCAGTCACTCCCCTAACATAGCATCCCAGCCCTTCTACCACAGTTTTGAATTTGGTGTATGTGATTCCTTGAATTTGAGCGCTCTGTCATGACATAGTTGTATCCTTAAATAATGCACAGTAGTGGTTTGTTTTTGTTTTTGTTTTTGTTTTGAGTTGGAGTCTCACTCTGCTGCTCAGGCTGGAGTGAAGTGCTGCGATCTCAGCTCACTGTAACCTCCTAGGCTCCATCAATCCTCCCACTTCAGCCTCCTGAGTAGCTGAGACCACACATGTGCACCACCATACCCAGCTATTTTTTTTTTTTTTTTGTATTCGTTGTAGAGACAAAGTATCACCTTATTGATCAGGCTGGTCTTGAACCCCTGGGTTCAAACTATTTGCCCGCCTCAGCCTCCCAAAGTGCTGGGATTATTGGCATGAACAACTACTCCCAACTACGTAGTGTTTTGCATATTTGTAAACCTCGATATGAAATGGTGTTACACCAAGGTATTTTTTGAGAGTTAATTTTTACTTCACATTTATTACGGGTGATATGTGCACCGCTAATTCATTCACATTATGGCCACACCATTTCAGTGTTTAAATGTTTCCATTTATTTACCCTTTCTCCCCCAGTAGACCTGTGGGGTTTCTGCCATTTGTTTAAAACTATTACAAACAGATTTTTTTAATATACCTCTCCCTGCATGCAGGTGTAAGAGACCCTCCAGGGTCTCTCAGTGGGATAACTGCTGGGTGGGAAAACATGACATTTAGAGTGAAACACGTGAGGAATGGAGCCTCCAGCTTGGTGAGTGTGGTGGTTAATATTGTCAACTTGATTGGATTGAAGGATGCAAAGTATTCTTTCTGGGTGTATCAGTGAGGGTGTTGCCAAAGGAGATTTGAGTCAGTGAACTGGGAAAGGCAGACCACCCTCAATCTGGGTGGACACCATCCAATCAGCTGCCAGTGCAGCCAGAATAAAGGCAGGCAGAAGAACGTGTGAAGAATAGACTGGCTGAGCCTTGCAGCCTACATCTTTCTCCTGTGCTAGATGCTTCCTGCCTTCGAACAACAGACTCCAGGTTCTTCTGCTTGGGGACTCTTGGACCTTTGACCACAGACTGAAGGCTGCACTGTCAGCTTCCCTGCTTTTGAGGCTTTGGGGTTGGACTGGCTTCCTTGCTCCTCAGCTTACAGCAGGGCTATTGTGAGACCTCACCTTACGATCATGTGAGTCAATACTCCTTAATAAACTCCCCTTCGTATATACATCTATCCTATGAGTTCTGTCCCTTTAGAGAACCCTGACTAATACAGTAATCGTGGGTGAGTCTTCTAACTAGGGAATAATGATGCATCTGTTGTTATGATAATAACCATTGGGAAATCAAATCATGTCCATCAAATGCTAACAGACAACCTGACCACATAATAGGTTCTCAGGCAGCATTTCGCTCTTCAACTTTTCCCTCCATTCTTCTCAGTCTAATTATTCACTAAACTGTGACTCTATTCCTCATGGATCAAAGCCGATACTGTAATAGGTAAAGCCTTGTTAAATTACTGTCTTTACAAAACAAAAACAATCGAATATGCGTACTTTACCACACAATTCAACATGATATGTAAAGTGCTTTGGAAGGTGAAACCCAGCCCTCATTCTTTCATTCATTCATTTGTTCACTCATCAGATATTTTCTGAGGGCTTACTTCGCATCTAACACTGGACCATCATGAGGTTGAATGAACAGGCACAGACAGAGACTCCGTCTTCATGCAAATTGTTGATTAACCAGAGAGAAAAGTAGTGACCAGTTAGTATGGCAACTACGTGCAAAGTGTGATAAGTGATAGGAAGGAAAATAATAGCAAATAATAATCTTAGCACTTACTATGTATATTGTACTGAAATCATTTTAATCCTCATGACATATGAGATAGGGGCTATTACATAGGTCAGCGTCCTGGTAGGTAGCAGATGACAAAGTTGGAGGGATTAATGAGGCTAGCACAGCAAAGGGACAATTTACAAAGGTATGGGCAGGGCCCAAGGAAACCTACAAGGGACAGAGAGGCACCGAGGCACTGGCCGCATCAGGGGGCTGTTACCACCCTTGATGCTGAAAAAGCACCAGAGGGATGGTTTCATTAAAAGTAATGGCAATCAAAACCACATTGAGATACCATCTCATGCCAGTTAGAATGGTGATCATTAAAAAATCTGGAGACAACAGCTGCTGGAAAGGATGTGGAGAAATAGGAACGCTTTTGCACTGTTGGTGGGAGTGTAAATTAGTTCAACCATTGTGGAAGACAGTGTGACGATTCCTCAAGGACCTAGAAATAGAAATACCATTTGACCCAGCAATCCCATTACTGGGTATATACCCAAAGGATTACAAATCATTTTATTATAAAGACACATGCACACTTGTGTTCACTGTGGCACTGTTTACAATAGCAAAGACTTGGAACCAACTCAAATGCCCATCAATGATAGACTGGATAAAGAAAATGTGGCATATATACACCGTGGAATACTATACAGCCATAAAAAAGGATGAGTTCATGTCCTTTGCAGGGACATGGATGAATGTGGAAACCGTCACTCTCAGCAAACTGACACAAGAACAGAAAATCAAACACCGCATGTTCTCACTCATAAGTGGGTGTTGAACAATGAGAACACATGGACACAGGGAGGGGAACATCACACACTGGGGTCTGTTGGGGGTGGGGGGCTAGGGGAGGGATAGCAGAGGGTGGGGAGATTGGGGAGCAATAACATTAGGAGAAATACTAATGTAGGTGACAAAGGGATGGCGGCAGCAAATCACCATGGCATGTGTATACCTATGCAACAATCCTGCAAGATCTGTACATGTACTCCAGAACTTAAAGTATAATAATAATAATAAAAGTAATGGCAAAAGGCCGGACATAGTGGCTTATGCCTATAATCCCAGCACTTTGGAAGGCTGAGGCAGACAGCTCACCTGAGGTCGGAGTTTGAGACCAGCCTGACCAACATAGCAGAAGCCCGTCTCTACCAAAAATAAAAAATTAGCCGGGTGTGGTGGCGGCTGCTTATAGTCCCAGCTACCCGGGAGGCTGATGCAGAAGAATCACTTGAACCTGGGAGGCGGAGGTTGCAGTGAGCCGAGATGGTGCCACTGCACTCCAGCCTGGGTGACAGAGTGAAACCCTGTCTCAAAACAATAAATAAATAAAAAATAAAGTAATGGCAAAAACCACAATTATTTTGCCCCAGCCTAATAGAACCAAGAACACAGCTATCCATCAGAGAGCTTGAAAAGAGGAACTCAGCACTATGCAACAGGTAAGCAGGTAAGCTCAGAGGATCAATCAATAGTCCCATCTCCTCTCTGCCTGCCTCTCATCGACTGAATCCACCCAGAGGACATATGAACCCACTGATCAGCCAAAGGAACATAGAACATAGCAGAAAAGCTGACCGAGTAGAGCATTTCCCACACAATTGTTACCCCCACTTACAAAGGAGGAAGCTGGGGCACAGAGAAAAAGAAAGTATCAAGATAAAAGGCCGGGTGCGGTGGCTCATGTCTGTAATTCCAACACTTTTGGGAGGCCCAGGCAGGCGGATCACTTGAGGCCAGGAGTTCAAGACCAGCCTGGCTAACATGGTGGAAACCTGTCTATTTAAAACTGCAAAAATTAGCTGGGTGTGGTGCTTGCAATTACAGCTACTTGGGAGACTGAGGCAGGAGAATCGCTTGAACCTGGGAGGTGGAGGTTGCGGTGAGCCAAGATTGCGCCACTGTGCTCCAGCCTGGGCAATGGGGCAAGACTCTGTTTCATAAAAAGATAAAAGACAATGAGGTGGGGGCAACCTCTTGATATTACGGGATCTAGGTGGGCTTCCTGGAGAGGTGAGTTGGACAGCAAGAAGGGAACCAGCAGAAGGAAGAATGTTTTGGAGAAAAGGATTTGCCTGTGTCGGGTCCTACATAAGGAGTGTTCCAGCTGTGTTGGAGAAAAGCAGGTTAGAATGAGTGGCTGCAGTGCTAGAGCAAGTTGGAGAGAGATGTGTGAAAAAGAAAGCGCTTATTATTCCGTGGGTAGAATCTGTGCCCCCAGGAGAGTGGCTGGGATGCTTCTCATGGCTTGACCCCCTAATCTTGATTTAAATTCCCAGGAGGCAGACACCAGGCTGCTGTCTCCTCCTCAGGTCTCCCCACCCCTGCCTGGTAACCTAAGAGTGGCCACTTCACAGCTGAAGGATCTTGGCAGGATGCCCCAGCCAGATGAACCGGCTGATCTTGCCGCTGGGTGTGGGGGTCCCTGCAACGCAGCCATCAGTCTGCTCAATGATGAGGGCTGCCTAATGGCGCAGGATGTGTTTAAAATGCAATCCAGGTGCCAGCCCTATTCTGCATGCATTACCATTAGGGAGGCTCCATCCTCGGCCGAACAGGACTCCCATATCCACAAGGGCACCACTGACAGTGAGATGGCACTGAAATTGACTTTGGAGGGTGGCAGCTTCTCGGGTGAGAAGGAGCAGACAGATGGGGAGCAAGGGCACCTCTACTCTGGGTGCCAGGGGATCACTCCAAGTCTCAAAAACTCTGGTGTTCCAAGCTCCTGCCCACGCCCACATGGGGTGATGAACACCTGTGTGGAGAGACCAGTGTCTTCCAGCTGTGTTTGTAGGCTGGAACCCGAGTGGGGGCATTATGTAATTTACATATGTACTTGTAATAATGTTTAACTCACTGATAAAGTAATTTATACCAAGTGCAGAAAACTTGAAGGTCACTGAAAACTACAAATAAAACATTATTCACTATGAGTGATGAGATCTTTCAGCTGTCTCTCCTCCTTTCCTCCTTCCTTCCTTTCTTCCTTTCTTCCTTCCTTCCTTCTCTCCTTTCCTTCCTCCCTCCCTCTTTTTCTTCCTCCCTTCTTCCCTCTTTCCCTCCCTCCTTCCTTCCTCATGCTCTCCCTCCTTTCCTTCCTTCCTTCCAGTTCTTTCTCCCTCCTTCCTCTCCCCATCTTATTACCCACCTCTCTCATCAGCTGATCTATTTATACATACATCTATCTAATCACAAATAGCTAACAAAGAGTTAGCAAATACTGAACACTTAGTTCAATAAATGGTTCTAAATACATTAACTCATTTCATCCTCACAAAAGCCCTTTGAGTTAGGCATTTTAATAATTCCCCTCTTAAGATAGGGAAACTGAGGCACTGAGTGTTTCTTTAATTTGCCAGAAGTCATCACACAGTAAGTGAGTGAAGATTTGAACCTAGGAAGCCTGGCTCCAGACAAAGGCTGAAATAATAGTCTAGTACAGTGACCGCTGTATGTCCTTTGCCTTAGATTCTGAATTGTTGACACTGCATTTTCTGCTCTTTCAAGAGCTCCCTCTCTCTACATGTACACACATGCAAACACACACACACACACACAGAGATGTTCTTCTGAACCATCTAAAAGTCAATTTTGTATATCATGATGCTTCACCCCAGTACCTCAGCATGTATCTCCGATGAATAACACATTCTCCTAAAATTCTGTAGTCTGCCATTCCTCCATTCTTAACAATAATTTACGCTGCCATTTGATATACCCATCCTGGATCATATTTTTGGAGTGATATAGTGGTAGTAGCAGTAATAAATGCTAATAACTGTACCAGTAAGAGCCATTGGTTGACAGTCTGCTGTGTGCCAGGTACACTGCTGGACACTTAGTCAACAATCTTTGATTCATGGCAATTCCGAGAGGTAAGGGTAATCTTTCCAATTTTTCATATGGGGAAACTGAGTCAGAGACATTAAGAACAAGTTAAGAGCATGCAGCTAAAAGTAGCAGAGCTGGCATTCAGACTTCATGCTGAATGGATTTCTTGCAACGCCCAGGGATCACTGTTGGACTAGAGAGTCTTTGCTTGTGGAAGGACTTTGTCACAGGCGAAATCTCCCAGCTTTCCCCAACTCATTGCCTGTCCAAACCAGCTTCGTCTAATTCGCATTTGAATAAATCCCTGTCAGCACCACTTAGAGCCGCGCAGTGCTGCTGCTTTGGCTGACAGATCATGAAAAGCCACTACTTTCCAGGAAGTGGAAACAAGTGAACCCAAATCCATTCCTTTTGCGGCCACAGCAACTGTAATGTAGTTCTGTGCTGCCATTCCTATTGTTATTATGCATTTAAGTCACACAGGCAATATGTGTGTTATATATTCATATCATGTATGTAATTAGTTTTATCAGTGTAATTTGCTTTAATTGTGTGTTTCATTTTAAATGCTTTTAGGTGAGGTATGCATTCCTTAGTCCTCAGTGACAATTGTTTGCTGTTGCTCATGTATTTTAGATAAATTTCTCCCTCTCAAGGCATTAGCATTCTCAACCCTTAAAAACTACAGAGAGCCCCAGCTTCATTTAACTTCTTTTTAGCTAATGACCAGTTAAGCCCCCAGGAAAAGGTGGGTCTTAGATCCTGGGACCAGTTGGGGAGACTCAAAAGATGAGAGCATGAAAATGATCCCTTGCAAGAAAAGAGAAAGAAAGTAAAGCCCACTTCTGCAGCAGGTAAACTGTCTCCAGCTGAGGATTCTCCACTTCTCACCCTAATTATTGAAACTTGCAATGCATGAAGGTAAATTTCCATCCCACCTTCTACCTCTCTCTCCAACCTTGAAAATTCAGCTCTCTCTGACAGTTTTCAGATGCCCGCAAACATCAGACACCCCTCTGCCTCCATTGATTCGTCTGGAAAGTTCTCTCTGTCTCTGCCGCAAGGCCACTCAGAGGTGACTCGGTTTCCCTCCCACAGTATCGTTTTCATTTTCTCTGGCCATAAGTGGAATATTTTTCAGTCCTGTTTGCTGTTTATTTGTGGTTCTTTTCCCTGCCCCAAGCCTATTTGCTTGCTCCTAGTTGGTTGGTGGAGGGAAAGCCAGTCTCTCTGACAGCTGGGTAGAACTAAATAGATCACAATCCATAGTAGGACCCTACAATAAATAGTTGTATTGCTCCGAGTGATGGTGATATGGTTTGGCTCTGTGTCCTCACCCAAATCGCATTTCAAATTGTAACCCCACATGTGGAGAGAGGGACCTGTAATCCCCACATGTCAAGGGAGGGAGGTATATGGACCACAGGGGCAGTCTCCCCCATGCTGTTCTCATGATAGTGAGGTCTCACGAGATCTGATGGTTTTATAAGAGTTTGGAAGTTTTGTGCTGCTCCCTCTTTCTCCAGCCGCCTGGTGAAGAAGGTGCCTGCTGCTTCCAGCATGATTGTACATTTCCTGAGGTCTCCTGAACCATGCAGAACTGTGAGTCAATTAAACCTCTTTCCTTTATAAATGACCCAGTCTCAGAGCTAAGTTCTTTTTATCAGTGTGAAAATGGACTAACACAGATGGCGCCTCTCAGAATGAGGTATAACGCTGGCCAAGGTAGTCACATGGCATATTGGTGTGCCGAACTCCTGTTCTGCAAGTTGTAGTCCACATGGAGCATTCAGAGCCAAAATACGGTATTTTGTAAAGTTCAACAAGAGATACTTGTGCAAAAGGTTCTTTCCAAGACTTGCATGGGGCAGGGAGCTTGGAAGATGATAATAATTGAAACAACAATGAAAGCTACCATTTAATGAGCTCTCGTTGTATGCCAGAACTGTGCTAAGAAGTTTATGTGCATATCTCATTTAACCCTTACAGTGGGTCTGTGAGAGGCAGGTACTGTTATTATTCTGGTTTTATAAATGAGAAAATTGACACTCAGAGACTAAGTTATTTACTCCACCCCCAAAGTTTCCAATTCAGTATTTGGGGGAGGATTTTAAAATGTGCATTTCTAGCAAGTTTCCTGGTGATGCTGCTGGTCCTGGGGTGCATTTGAGAACCACAAACTTATTAAGTGATTGTTGTAGGCTGGTGTTTTACCCGTTCACATATGTTGAATCTCATCGCAGCTGAGCCAGCTAAGTTTCATTACCCTCATTTAAAATCTGAGGTCCAGGCCAGGGCTGGTGGCTTACACCTGTAATATCAGCCCTTTAGGAGGCCGAGGTGGGCGGATCAGGTAAGGTCAGGAGTTGGAGACCAGCCTGGCCAACATGGTGAAACCCCATCTCTACTAAAAATACAAAAATTATCCAGGCATAGTGTCAGGCGCCTGTAATCGAAGTTATTCAGGAGGCTGAGGCACAAGAATCACTTGAACCCGGAGGTGGAGGTTTGCAGTGAGTCGAGATCATACCATTGCACTGCAATCTGGGCAGCAGAGTGAGATTCCATCTCAAAAAAATAAATAAAATAATAAAATAAAATCTGAGGCCCAGAGGAGGGAAACAGTGTTCTCAGAAACACAGGTATGTCTGACTTCACATCCACTCTGAATATGAAACTGCAGCCACCTTCTGAACAAAAAAGCTTTCATGAACCCAGGGACACGAGGGCTTCAGACACAAATTTATAAAGAGGATACTTGAACATGGCTTTTAAAACTAGTGAGTTAACTAGAGAATCTTGGTTGGGGTTCACCTGTTCCTCTTGGCTGTCCCAGGGTTATTGCAAGAGCTTGAGTCAAGCCTTAGAGTCACTTCTGATGCTTCACACTCCGGTCTGGTATTTTTCCAGGTAGAGCTAGAGAGGAAGGTCTTGGACACTTACTTCCACCTGTGTATTTACGATCCATGGCTCTATGTGCCCCATACCCTGAAATGATAACCCAGTCCCTTTCCTAGTGCTGTAAATGGCCCTCTGGTGGACTGAAAGAGTTAATGCAGTTCCCGAAAGCCTTAACAAGGGAAGCACAGAGATTCACAACAGCCTCTGCGCGTTGAGAACATCTCAGTCCTGGCTGTGTGTGCGCTGGAATCACCTGAAGCAGGTGAAAACTGCTGATGGTCAGCCTCAATACCAGAGCTTCTCGTGCAATGGGACCGGGAAAATCTAGCCTCCTAAACATCCTGTCCTTAAAAAGCCTTCCAGGTGAATTCTAACATCATCCAGGGTTGATCTGAGAACTGAGGAGGAGTGAATCAGAAACTCCTAGAGAGCTTGTGAGAACACAAATTCAGAGCTCCTACCCACAATTCTGTTTCACTGGGTCTAGGAGGATCCAGAGAATGAGGATTTCTAGCAAATTATCAGGTGATGCTGATGATGCTATCTGTGACCACAGAAGGATGCTCATTCAAGTCACTTCCAGAGAACCAAACTTGGGCCTCTCCAAGTCACACAGCCAGGACTGGCACATCAGGAAGTGAACTTGGGTCTTCTCACTTTGACCTGGGACTTGCTTTGCTGCTCAGTGTAGAATCTCCATTCATCGGTTCCACAGACATTGATTAAGGACCAAATAAGCACTTGGTGCTATTCTGGGTGCTTAGAGAATTGGGGTGAGAAGGACAGATGCATTTCCTGTCCACTCAGCTTATAGTTTGGTGCAGTGGTTTCAACCAGGGGCGATTTCATGTCTGCCTCCACCCGGAGACACTAGGCCGTGTCCGGAGATATTTTTTATAGTCACAGCTGGGGCCTGGGGATGGATGCTACCATCCTCTAGTGTGTAGACAACAGGGTGGTGCTAAACATCCCTTAATGTACAGGACAGCCCTCCACAACCAAGAATAATCTGGCCCCAAATGTCGTTAGGTCAGCAGTGCTGAGGCTGAGAAACCCTGATGATGGTGATAAGACAGACACACAAATAGGTAATTAAAACACACAGGCGAAGATGTCGATGATGGAGGAAGTTGAGGAAGATGTTGGCTCTGGAGGAAGGCTACGGCACCTGGAAGGATTCCATGCTTAGGTCATGTCTAAGCTAAATATCAAAAGATGAGTCAAATAAGAGAACAAAGAATTAGGGGCAGAAAGAGTAATCCTGACAACATAAACCACATAAGCAAAGAGGATAAAAAGCACCTTAGAAGGATAGTGCTGGCCAGGCACGGTGGCTCACGCCTGTAATCCCAAAACTTTGGGAGGCCGAGGTGGGAGGATCACCTGAGGTCAGGATTTCCAGACCAGCCTGGCCAACATGGTAAAAACCCATCTCTACAAAAAATACAAAAATTAGCCAGGCATGGGCATGGTGACAGGTGCCTGAGCAGCAGTAATCCCAGCTACTCAGGTGGCTGAGGCAGGAGAAGTGCTTGAACCCAGGAGGTGGAGGTTGCAGTGAGCTGAGATCACACCATCGCACTCCACTCTGGGCAACAAGAGTGAAATTCCATCTCACAAAAGAAAAAGAAGAGTACTGCTGACAACCAGTCTCTCCCAGGCACTCGGGTGTGCTCCAGCGTGCATCTCAGCACCGTGTAGTTGTTAATGCATCTATAGTCAGAGCTACCTTACAGGGCAAGTACTTCCATGACCCCCATGTTGTAGATGTGGCCACTGAGGCCCAGAGGGGTCACATAGCTGATAAATGGCGGAGCTAGAGTTAGAAGCTGGCATCCTGGCTGCCAGAGCCCGTGGCTTCTATCATGCTGCTACATGCAGATCATAATTTACTGTAGCGGGAAGATGAAGGAAAGGGAGTTGGGGGTAGGTGGAGGAAGTTAGAGCTAAACAAGTAGATGAGGGACCAGCAGACAGGGCCATGCCAGCCATCTAAGTGGCTTAGGCGTATCTTAATGGCAGTGGGAAGTCATTGAAGGACTGAGCTGAGAAAGGGACATAATTTAGATATTTGAGGAATAGCAGAGGTCAAGGAGGAGCTCAGAGTAAGAGTGAATTCAGGTTGAGAAGCCTTTTAAATTCATGATCCTTGAAAAAACATGGATCTGTTTCCTTTGTGTTCCAGGGAAAGGTGTGAAATTCTAGGTTCCTTAAAAAAATCTCCCCAGACGCCCCTCTGGCCTCTCTCCTGGCAAGAGTCAGCAGGTCACCCTTCAGCCAGGAACAAAATTAGAACAAAGTGGAAAAAAAAATGGGCATCATCGCTGCATTTCAGAGGAGTCTTCTCTGTGGCTAGCCCCTGAGTATTATTTAGCCAGCTCGGTATAGTTAGCTTTAAAATAACAGAATTGTTTAGTAGTAGAAAAATACAGTTATTAGCTCTGATTATAGGGGAATCCGATTGAGCCGTGAATGTGATCTGCCTGTTTTGTTCCTAGCTGGTAATTTCAAATGGCTTCCTTTCCCCAAATTTTGGAAAAGGAGGAACCCAAACCTTGCAGGCTGCTCTGCATTGTTTATCTGTTATTTTTAAACAAATTGAACGGAAATTGATCTGCCTTCTTGGGAAGGCAGTCGCTGCCAAATGGCCTGGCTCTCCTACAGGTTTTTGTGGGAACACCATCCGTTAGCCATGATTGCTTCAATTGTGAATAATCAGGGAACTAATTATGGGCCTCGCGGAGTTGTCCTCACCAGCAGGTAACATAATTCACTGCTAAGTGGGGTGAAAATGAGCCTCCCATGCTTTGGAGGAGGGAGTCATTTACCTTGCTCCACATTTTGACACTTGTCTGTTTCAAGCATCCCAGAAGGAAGGAAGCTGAGGTCTGGTAAGCTTCAACTTTGTGGGTAGCCCAGACCGTCTACCCACCCCTTCCCCTTCTTGGCAAATACTTACCAAGGATCTAAGTTTTCAGACACTTCCTGACAGAGCCTACAGCCTAGCAGGTATCCTAGATAATAAGTAACTTTAAAAGAACATGGTTTTGTTTGTTTGTTGAGATGGAGTCTCACTCTGTCACCCAGGCTTGGAGTGCAGTGGTGCCATTTTGGCTTACTGCATCCTTTGCCTCCTGGGTTCAAGCAATTCTCCTGTCTCAGTCTCCTGAGTAGCGGGGACTACAGGTGTGTGCCACTATGCCTGGCTAATTTTTTGTATTTTTAGTAGAGACAGGGTTTCACTGTGTTGGCCAGGATGGTCTCAATCTCCTCACCTTCTGATCTACCCACCTCGGCCTCCCAAAGTACTGGGATTACAGGCATGAGCCACCATATCTGGCCAAAAGATCACATTTTAATGGCAATAAAAGCTGTGAAGGAAAGCAATCACCAAATTCCCTTAGAAGGAGGTCCAGGGATACTTCTCTGAGCAGGCAGCATTGCAGGGAAAGCCGGATGATGAGAAATGTGTGGACTTGCAAAGATCTAGGGGCAGAAGATGCCAGAAAGTGCAAAGACCAAGGAAGTAACAAGCTCAGCGCCTTCAAAGGGCAGAAGCCAGTGCAGCCAGAGTGGAGTGAAGGAATAGGAGAGGAGAAAGGCTAGGCAGGTCATTTCAGTTTTGCAGTTGCAGTCATGAGCTTCTGTATTCTAGGGCAGAGGGAAATCTCTTGTGGCTCATGCCTGTAATCCCAGCACTTTGGGAGGCCAAGGTGGGTCGATCACCTGAGGTCAGGAGTTTAAGACCAGCCTGGGCAACATGGAGAAACCCTGTCTCTACTAAAACTACAAAGATATTAGCCAGGCGTGGTAGTGTGCACCTGTAATCATAGCTAGTCAGGAGGCTGAGGCAAGAGAATAGCTTGAACCCAAGAGGCGGAGGTTGCAGTGAGCCAAGATCATGCCATTGCACTCCAGCTTGGATGACAAGAGTAAAATACCATCTCAACAAAAAAAAGCAGGTGAGGGGGAAGCAGATTAGATATTTCAGCTTCTGTGAGGCCAAAGGAAAGAAGAAACCAAGAGTAAAAGCATACAGATCAGTGACCACAGTGGCCTGCTGGTGGCATGGAACAAGGTGCTTGCAGTAGAGATGGAGGGACAGGAGGTGGGGTGGAGGGTAAGGGTTTCCAGGAACACTCTGAAGGTATAGTCCAGAGGCATTCGGTGATGGTGTTCAGATGATGAACTGCCCAGACTCCTAAATGCATCACTTACTTCCCTAAGAACTTGCTGTGTGCATGGGCTGGGGGTCTCTTGAAGTGCTCTGTCGACTGAGATACTGATACAAAAAGACAATAGACTTTTATCCATGAAAGAAAAACTGTACTTAAAATGTGCCACACACAGATGACGTCATATGAGTTCTGGTTTATTTCTGAGTCCCAAGGCCCTTATAAATTCTCATGAGGAGTGATATGGACTAACTCCCAGCAAAACACATATGCTCACAAAATCATGTTCTCAAACACTTTGGGGCCCTATGGATCCCTGTAAAGATCCCCTCCTATCAAGTGACGATGCGCTCACCCCCATGATCTGGAAATTCGTTAAATACTCTTCCTGTTTTCAGCATAAGTACCACCCAGTCACAAACCATAGAGCGAGGGACGGTATTCTCTAAAGCATACGCGATAGCATCCATTTTTATTTCTTTATTTCTTTTTATTGCAATGGAGTCTTGCTCTGTTGCCCAGGCTGGAGTATGGTGGTGCAATTTGGCTCACTGCAACTTCCGCCTCCTGGGTTCAAGCAATGATTTCACCTCAGCCTCCCGAGTAGCTGGAATTACAGGCGTCTGCCACCACACCTGGCTAATTTTTGTGTTTTTAGTAGAGATGGGGTTTCACCATGTTGGCCAGGCTGGTCTCAAACTCCTGACCTCAAGTGGTCCACCCACCTTAGCCTCCCAAAGTCTTGGGATTATAGATGTGAGCCACCGCACTCAGTGAGCATCCACTGTTTTTGTTTGTTTGTTTGTTTTTTGAGAAGTTTTGCTGTTGTCACCCAGGCTGGAGTGCAATAGTACAATCTCAGCTCACTGCAACCTCCTCCTCCTGAGTTCAAGCCATTCCCCTGCCTCAGCCTCTCGAGAAGCTCGGCTTATAATTGCCCGCTACCACGCCCGGGTAGTTTTCGTATTTTTAGTAGAGATGGGTTTCACCGTGTTGGTCAGGCTGGTCTCAAACTCCTGACCTCAGGTGATCCCAAAGTGCTGGGATTACAAGCTTGAGTCATTGCTCCTGGCCCAGCATCCATTTTTAAATAGAGATAAATTGCCGTTATTGAACCGAACAACGTCATGGAGCAAAAAGAGTCAAGATTCAAGGAGTCAAAAATCTGTCTTAGCCTAACACAGGTTAATTCTGTGGTTACAAGCTTGGCCTGGGGAGAGAGGCAGTGCAGTTTCAAGACCCAGTTCTAGCACTTTCTAGCTGTCTGAGCTTGAGTCCGGTAGCATCTTTTCTAAGGGTTCGTTTGTTTTTCTCTAGAAGGGAGAAGAACACAGCACTTTCTTATGTTTTGGGAAAGATTGAATAAGACTGTCTATCTATACATGGCTGAATTCCTAACATGTGGTGGTGACGGTTATAAGCAGAGCAGGTTTGGGCAAGTCAGGACATTCTGAAACCTCAGGTACAAATGGTCCGGACCTTCCAGCTGGACTACTTGGATAACCAAATGAACTAGTGTGCATGAAAATCTCTTTGCAACCACAACAGGCAATACTTAAAGTACCCTTGCTCTGTATGTGTGTGAAGACTTGCTGCTGAAAGTCTCTTGCTAAAAAAAGGGGAGGTTTTATGATTTAAAACAAAGACTTGATTTTTAGGCTACTGCCACATCTTCTGGGACAATGAGTGACATTCTGGGAAATTTGGGTTGGAACTTTTTGCCTACATTTATAAAGGAGGTTGAATAAAATAATTGTTCATTTAGGTCCATTCACTTAGAATGGACCACTTAGAACTGGTTTTGTTCCAAAATATGGTCGAATCCACATGCACTAGAATGCCCAGGGGAAATTCTGATCCATGGACTGTTCTGGTTAGGTGAGGTTTTCCTTTTTGGTCTTGCCCTTGTGTTTGCAAGGATTTTCAGAGACCTGGAGTCCACTGTCTTTTTGTGTCAGTAGGAACTAGCACGAAGTGGAAAATTGGGTGAGTTTGGAAGGTTCCCAGCATCACAGTCCTCAGGCTGATGGCTGCTGTCACTACACACGGCTGGACAAGGACATGCAGCAGATTGCTTGTTCAGTGTGACAAAGATAGACCTGGGGACACTTGGGCATTTACAAAATGTAATATTGTGCAGCCAGTAAAAACCACGTTAGAAGGCAAGTGAGGCCATTATGAGTTGAACCAAGTCTCATCAAAAAAAAAGATGTGCTGAAGTTGTGAACCCTGAAAATTTGAGACAGGTCTCAATTAATTTAGAAAGTTTATTTTGACAAGGTTGAGGACACGTGCCTGTGACACAGCCTCAGGAAATCCTGATGACGTATGCCCAAGGTAGTCAGGGCACAGCTTGGTTTTATACATTTTAGGGTGACATGAGACATCAATCAATATATGTAAGATGAACACTGGTTCCATCCAGAAAGATGGGGATTCAAAGCAGGGAGGGGGCTTCCAGGTCACAGATAGGTGAGAGACAAATGATTGCATATATTTGAGTTTCTGATATGCCTCTCCAAAGGAGGCAATCAGAATATATATCTATCTCCATGAGCAGAGAGATGACTGAATAAAATGGGAGGTAGGGTGGCCTTGAGCAGTTTCCAGCTTGAATTTTCCTTTGAGCTTAGTGATTTGGGGGGCCCAAGATATTTTCCTTTCACAAAGTCCTAACCCCTAGTACTTCAAAATGTGACCTTCCTTGGAAATAGGGTGGCTGCAGATGTTGTTAGTGAAGAATGAGGTTATTCTGGAGTAAGGTGGATCCCTAATCCAATATGAAAGATGCATTAGTCAGGGTTCTCTTAGAGGGACAGAACTAACAGGAGATAAACACACACACACACACACACACACACACACACACACACAAACACACATACCCTATGTGTGTATATATATCCTGTGTGTATATATATACACACATACACACATAGATATATACATATATGTACACATCTATATATACACATATATAAAAATATATAAAGGGGAGTTTATTAAGTATTAACTTACATGATCACGAAGTCCCACAGTAGGCTGTCTGAAGCTGAGGAGCAAAAAGAGCCAGTCCAAGTCCCAAAACTAAAGAACTTGGAGTCCCATGTTTGAGGGGAGGAAGCAATCTAGCACAGGAGAAAGATGTAGGTTGGAGGCTAGGCCCATGTCTCCCTTCCACGTTTTTCTGCCTGCTTTATATTCACTAGAGGCAGATTAGATTGTGCCCACCAGATTAAGGGTGGGTCTGCCTTCCCCAGCCCACTGACTCAAATGTTAAGCTCTTTTGGCAACACCCTCACAGACACATTCAGGATTAATACTTTGTATCCCTCAATCCAGTCAAGGTGACACACAGTATGAACCATCACAAAAGGTGTCCTTATGAGACGATAACCATGTGAAGGCAGAGACCCACAGGGACAATGTCATGTGACAAGGGCTGAAATTGGAGTTATGGAACTGTAAGCCAAGGGTCACCAAAGATGACCAGTGACCACGAGAAGCCAGAAAGTGGCAAGGAAGGATTCCTCTATGGGCTTTGGAAGGAATGTGGACCTGCAAGCACGTTGACTTTGGACTTCCAGCCTCTAAACCTATAATACTTGTCTACTGTTTTAAGCCATTCACTTTGTTTTGGCAGCCCTTGGAAGGAAACACAGTGGCTGCTAATGCCGTATTGCCAACTCAAAAAGCAACTAATGCAGCAGTGTGCAGGCTGTGATCCCATTTATATAAAAAGTCGTGATTATGTAATTTTAAATGACAGAACATACAATAAAATAGTAAGTTATCACTAGATGATAAAATTGCAGGTTTAAATTTTTGTTCATGTTTTTAAGTCTGTTTTCTCAGTCTTCAAAACAAATTGATAAGTGTATAATAAGATAAATAGGTTGAGTTTTTGCAAGGGAGATAATTGTACCTGGAAATACGTTTCCCACATATACATCTTATACCAACGAATGGCATATGGAATTTGCTTCCTAAGGGCTCAGCCTTGAAACGTTCCATCTCATCCAGGTGTGCTCAGATCATGGTTCCATGCTCAGAAAGGAGCAAAGGAAGGGGAATTTATACCCTCTCCCTTTTATAATCAGTAGCTCCCCAGTACCATCAGGATGCAGTCCACATATGATGTGTCATGACTTAACCTCCGCTGGTATCTCAAGTCTCATTTTCCACTCATAGTGACCCCAGAGGTCAGCTATAGGCACTCCTGCCCCCGACCCCTCCACACACATACCTGTGTAGTCATTTTCTGCCTGATTCCTCAAGGGTTCTTGTGTGGCTTCCCACATGAAACTGCTGTGTCATGCCTTGTGCCTTCACTCACGCTGTTTTCTTTGCTAAGAGTGCCCTTCCTAGCCAAGTCCCAGGCATCCTTACATCTCAGCTTAAAGACTAATTCCTCCAAGAAGCCCCTCTTGGAGGGCTTACCTCTGCCTTTATTAGGCTCTGTCAAGGCTTCTGTCCTTACTGTCTTGGCGTCTGTGTATCTGCTGTCCTATCCTGGTCATATTGTCAGCTTTCTTCTCTCCCTCCTCCACTGCAGTATCAGCTCCAAGGAGGGAAGGTAACATTCAGTGGTCATCTCTCCACCCAGAATGTCTGGACGTGGTATTCAGTAGAAGTTCAATAAGTGCCTGTTTCAATTTGCCATTGCAAAAATATGGGACCAGCCCAAATGCTCATCAGTCAACAAATGGATGGATAAATTGTGATATAGATACAGAAATGGTGATATATATACATATATACATCATGGAATACTACTCAGCTGTAAAAAGGAATGAAATAATGGCATTCACAGCAACCTGGATGGGATTGGAGGCCATTATTCTAAGTGGTGTAACTCAGGAATGGAAAACCAAACTTTGTATGTTCTCATTCATAAGTGGGAGCTAAGCTATGAGAATGTAGAGGCATAATAATGACACAGTGGACTTTGGGGACTCTTGGGAAAAGGTGGAAGATGGGTGAGGGATAAAAGACTATACATTGGGTACAGTGTACACTGCTTGGGTGATGGGTAAACCAAAATCTCAGAAATCAACATAAAGAACTTACTCATGTAACCAAACACTACCTGTTCTCCAAATATCTATTGAAATTTTTAAAAAATGTGCATGTTGAATTGTGCAGAAGCCCATGTGATTGAAGGCAATAGGATTGTTGGACTGTTATTTAGATAATATGTTTTCCGATTTCTGCTTTTGCTCCCCCTAGTCCATCATTCATATTCCAAAGTAATCATTATAACTTCAATAAGATGAAGCTACCGTTAGGTTAAAACCCTTACATAAAACCTCATTACTATTAGAATAAAATTCAAATGTTGGTCAAGGCCTACCTCCTGAAAATCCCTGACCCCAGCTAATAAAATGCTAAAATATTTATTAATTGATGAAATGGATGGATGGATGGATGGATGGGTGGGTGGGTGGCTGGGCGGATGGATGGATGAGTGGGTAGGTGGTAGCTGGAAGAAAGGATGGAAGGATGGATGGACAGATAAACTGATATATAAATGGAGTGATGGGTGGTTGGATGGATAGATGGGTGAATGAATGGATGACGTGTTTTCTTTTTATGTAAGTGTAAATTTACAGAGAGTATAGCTTCAGTGTTCATTTGTCTCTCTTTAAAGAAGTGCTTCAGAAACATTCTAGAGCAGGAGAAAAGTTGAAAGGACATTTGCTTTTTGTTTGCGGTTAACCTCTTTCTTCTTTTTTGAGGCGGTGTCTAGCTCTGTCGCCAGGCTGGAGTACTGTGGCAGGATTTTAGTTCGCCGCAACCTCCGCCTCCCAGGTTCAAGTAATTCTCCTGCCTCACCCTCCTGAATAGCTGGGACTACAGGCGTATGCCACCACGTCTAGCTAATTTTTGTATTTTTAGTAGAGACGGGGTTTCACCATGTTGGCCAGGATGGTCTCTATCTCTTGGCCTCGTGATCTGCCCACCTTGGCCTTCCAAAGTGCTGGGATTACAGATATGAGTCACCATGTACAGTGAAAAGTTATCCTCCTTTTGCAAGCATTTTGCTGCTCTGGGACTGAGTTTCCCTGCCTTTTGACGAGGCATTAACCCAGAGGATTCAGCAAAGTTCACCCAAAATTCTTCACTGGCTAATGGCCCTCAGGCAGCCACATCTTGTGACTGGATGCCTCTCTCACCTCCTCTATCTTCTTTCTTTCCTCCATACTGGGGGAAATTCTGGAATACCATTAAAACTTGATTTTCATTGACTTTGTTTTTAACTGACAGACAAATTCCAGGTTTTGTTTTCCTCCTAGATACTCATTAAGGTGTTTCCCTAAACAAAGGCAGTTTGCACCCCAAGAGAGATTTTCAAGCTAGTTGGTAAGATAATGGCAAGTTTTTGGTTTTATTTATTTTTTTTTTTGAAACAGAGTGGTCTGCCCAGCCTGGATGTTTTATATAAATAGCATCATACCATAAATGACTTTGAGTTATTTCCATTAGCAGACTGCTGTCAAGGTTCACCCATACTGAAGCATGTGTCAGTACATCATGCCTTTTTACAGCTGAATAATATTCCATTGTATTGATATACCATATTTTCTTTATCCATTCATCTGTTGATGGACATTTGGGTTGTCTCCACCTTTTGGCCTTTATAACTAGTGCTGTCATGAACACCTTTGTAAGAGTATTTGTTTGAACACTTGTTTTTAATTCCTTTGGCCATCTACTTGGGAGCAGAATTGCTAGGCTATGTGATAATTCTTTTATTTTTTGAGAAACCACTGAACTATTTTCCACAATGGCTGTTCCATTTTACATGCCTACATACTGATTCACATTTTTTACTAAAGAACTTGTTGGCTGCTGTACGTCAAAAAGATTGCAAATGGGGAGTGGAGGATGTAGGGAGACCAGACTAGAGGGTGTTGCCATTGCTGGGGAGGAAGTGAGAGTTGTTGAGACTTCATCTGCAGAAGTGGATGGGGGAATGCTGATGGAAGCAGGTAGATGCATGATTGTTTAAAGAATCACCTGACCTGAGAACTTCCAGATGTGATGGAATTCTAAATGTTGGGAAAAAATTGTACAAAGACAGCTGTGGTCTGACTTTGAAGTGAAAGATAGTGGGGAGATTTGGGTCCTGGGGATAGGAACAATTTTTTGGACAGTCTTTGCTCAATTGTTAGTATGTTTTTATGGAGTAATAAAATTTCCATTATCATACAAAATTAGCCAGGCCTAGTGGTGCATGCCTGTAATCCCAGCACTTTGGGAGGTCGAGGTGGGTGGATCGCTTGGGCTCAGGGGTTCAAGACTAGCCTGGGCAACATGGTGAAACCCCATCTCCACAAAAAATACAAAAAATTAGCTGGGTGTGGCAACACACTTGTGGTCCCACCTACTCCAGAGGCTGAGGTGGGAGGATCGCTTGAGCCTGGGAAGCAGAGGTTGCAGTGAGCCAAAATCATGCCACTACACTCCAGCCTAGGCGACAGAGCAAGACCGTCTCCCAAAAATAAATAACTAATTTTAAAAACACCCCAAATAGGGAAATCCATAAAGAATGAAAGCAGATTAGTTGTTGGCTGGGGCAGAGGGAATTGGGGGTGACTGGCTATGAATACAAAGCCTCCTTCTGGGCTGATGAAAATATCCTGGAATGAGAGAGGGGGTAGCTGCACAACATTGGGAATGTGCCCAGCTCACTGAATTGTCTACTTCAGCCTGGTTAATTTTATGTTACGTGAATTTTACATTGATTTTTTATTTGTTTGTTTTTTGACATGGAGTGTCACTCTGTTGCCCAGGCTGGAGTGCAATGGGCACAATCCCTGCTCACTGCAACCTCCGCCTCCAAAGCTCAAGTGATTCTCCTGCCTCAATCTCCTTAGAAACTGGAATTACAGGTGCCCACCACCGCACCCAGCTAATTTTTTTGTATTTTTAGCAGAGACAGAGTTTTGCCATATTGGCCAAGCTGGTCTCCAACTCCTAACCTCAAGCGATTCACCCACCTTGGCCTCCGAAAGTGCTGGGATTACAGGCGTGAGCCACCTCGCCCAGCCCTACATCGATTTTTAAAAATGCAGATCAGCATAGGTTCACTGGTTGCCACTCTCCAATGGCTTCCCCTGAGATTTGAGTTCAAATACAAATACAAGTTTCTGACGTGTCAGGGAGGTTTCCAGGATCCAGCTCCTGCCTGCCTCACACTGTGGGCTCTTGTCGCTTCCACTGTTAATCACCACGCTGGCATCCAACTGGCCCAGCTCACGCCTGCCTCCTAGCCTTGGTTCTTGTTATCCCTCCTGCCTGCAAAAGGTCTGTCCCAGTCCTTGTGAGGTTTTCTCCCTCAGGTCATCAGTATCTCCTCAGTGTCACCCCCTTGTGGAGTTCCTCTTTGACCATTTCACCATCATTGCCTTACGTTTCATGCCTGTTGACTCTTCACCCCATTACCTTTTTAATTTTCCTATTAACTCTTCTTACTATCAGAAATTACTTTATTCTGCATTTTTGTGAATTAAAGTGAAATTCACATTACCAAAAATAACCATATTCAGTGTATAATTCAGTGGCATTGAGTCCATTCACAATATTGCACACTCACCACTGCTATCTGGTTACAAGGCGCTTTCATCTCTGCAAAAGAAAACCCTATACCCATTTCATGGTCTGTCCTCATCTCCCTTCTGTCAACCCCCAGCAACCACTAATCTGCTTTCTGACTCTTAAGGATTTATCTATTCTGATATTTTCATATAAACGGAATCATATACATGAGCTTTCATATCTGGCTTCTTTCACTTAGTATGTTGTTTTCAAGTTCATACACCTTGCAGCATGTGTTAGATGCCGTTCCTCTTTATGGCCAAATAATATTCCATTGTATGGATATATAACATTTTGTTCATCTGTTCATCTGCTGGTAGACATTGGAATTGTTTCTACTTTGTGGACTGTTGTGAATAATGCTGCTATGAACACGTGTATACTATTTGTTTGAGTGTCCATTTTCAGTCCTTTGAAGAATGGAGTTGCTGGGTCATCTGGTAATTTGGTTTAACTTGTTAAGAAACCACAGAGGTCTTTTCACAGTGGCTGAGCCATTTTACATCTTGGCTGGTTTTTTAAAATACCTTCCGCTCTAGTATCCAAACTTCGTTCACTGCTCTAGTCTCAGCATCTAGAAGACTAGCCAGCACCCAGTAGGTCCTCAGTAAATACTTGTAAAACAAAAATAGTAGACATAGCTCTCAGGCTTATATAACTAGATAAGAATAGTAGTCTGTAGTTTAAAGCAACAGCCCTTTTACAAGCAGCCTTTACCTGCAAGAGTATCTTTCCAGTGTCATTTAGGTTAGGCAAAATTCACTCCCAGGACTCTTCCAGAATACCTCACTTCCTGGAAGGACATCAGATTTATAGGGAGATGTTTTGGTCAAACTGCAAGTCTTGGGACTCAAGAGAGAAGCTTGGTGGGGGTGTGGACTTGTCCCATGGATGCATGGCCATGATGACCCATGCCTAGCTCCACGGAGCCCCCACCCCACTTTGCCTTCTCTTGTCCACCTGTTCAAAGAAAGGATGACCGTACCCATTTTAGGATTAATGCCATGGCCATCTGAAATGTCGCCAAGGTAATATTCACCCTCAGGAACCTAATCTCCTCGTGGATGAGAACAGACTTAATGACGCCAGGACCAGAATTAGAGCCTGAGCTAATGAGTGCTTTGTGAATCTGACGAGGGAACAGATTACTTAGTCCAATTCTGTTCAAATTTGTAGTAAGTTATATTAGTGATAATGGTTTCAGTATGACAACTTGAACAAAAACAAAGTGACATTTTATGATTCGATGTTTACTTTGTCTCCCTTTCTCTTGGCAGTGCCACTATTCTGCCTGCTCACACGTGCATATGCATCCACCCCTTTAATGGAACCATGTGATGGTTTGTTTCTTAGGGAGGCCATGAAAAGAGTATGGATGCTTTGAAGTCGAACAGAACTGTGTTAGGATCCCACCTCTCTTCCAGTAATTAGCTGTGTGACCTCAAGCAGCTTACTGTACCTCTCTGAACCTCAGTTTTTTTTGTTTATAAAATAGGAACCTCAGACTGGGTGTGGTGGCTTATGCCGGTAATCCCAGAACTTTGGGAGGCTGAGGTAGGAGGATCACTTGAGGTCAGGGGTTGAAGACCAGACTGGCCAACATGGTGAAACCCTGTCTCTACTAAAAATACAAAAAATTAGCCGGGAGTGGTAGACACGCCTGTAATCCCAGCTACTTGAGAGGCTGAGGTAGGAGAATCACTTGAACCCAGGAGGCAGAGGTTGCAGTCAGCCAAGATCACACCACTGCACTCCAGCCTGGGCAACAGAACTAGAATCAATCTCAAAAAAATAATAATAAATAAATAAAATGGGAACCTCAATAATATTTGTGTCACTCACCATGACTGGCATGACACATGTAAGGTACATGCCTACCATCTGGAAAATAACTAAGCCTCCTTTCTTTCCCCAAAGAAGTCTACGTGGCAGTCAGAGGAGAAGACCCAAGGTTAAGCATGTTTTTACATTTTTGGAGTGCCATGGTAGCCATGTCCTGGGAGAGCCATCTCCTCGGAAATAGGGCCAATTGCACGTGCTTGGTGATAATTAAAAATCACAAAGAACAACATGTAACTCAGTAGTCTTTGAAATACCCATTAGCACAAACCGTTAAGGAAAAAGCAAAGATAGCTGCAGCATAATTCAGCACTCGATTTCAGGCTGGCATGCTTTAATCTAGCTTTTAAATTTTTAATTATGTTAATCTAATTTTAGACATTAATGAGATCGTGGTGCACAGTATTTATTTCCATTTCAGGTTATTTTCTTTCCTCTTCAGTTACCCACTCTTTCAAATGGTGCTGAGCAGTGGAGCCAGCCCACTTCCTCGGCACAATGGGAGTTGCTTCTCAGTGTACGTCTGCCTGGTTACTCAAAGTGTGGTTCACGGACCAGCACGGGCATCTCCTGGGGACCTGTTAGCAGGGCAAAATCTTAGCACCGCCCTAGACCTAGAATTCGCACTTTTAAAAGATCCTCCAGTGACTGTTTTTCAGCACATAAAATTGTTACAAGTATGGCATTCAAGGACTCTTTAGATACCATGTGATGTTTCAGTGAACATAGCTGGCTCATGGATCCTTGGGCTGTGATGGGCTCCAAACCCAGGCAAAACCACCCAGCATCCCACCAGAGTTTTGGCAGATTTTTTTTCCCCCTTTTTCAATACCTGGCTTGGGGACAGAGATCACAGCATCCTGAGAAATCCAAAGGCCCAGAGTAAAACATCAGTCCTTTGGCAATACTGGGTTGGATCTTTCACTGTTAGCAGTAGCAGCAGCAGCTAAAGGGGCCCTTATCAGAATAAGCACAGCTCACTTCTGCTCCATGTTGACTGTGTGCTGTGTCTCATTCTCAGTACTTTACACATAATAGCTCATGTAATCCTTACAGCATCCCTGGGTTGCACCATTATTATTCCCATTTCACAGATGAGGAAACGGAAGCTCACAAGTGTGGATGACTTTCCCAAGAGCTCAGCTAGTCAGGCTTGGAACCCAGGAGTCTGAGTTAGGGTCTGAGCTTTGATCAGTTGACCTCAACCCCAGTGAGACCCTGATTCCTTTATTTGCAAGTATTACCTACAAAATGCCAGGCTTTTGAGAGGCACTGGGAAAAGAGTGATGAACAGAGACAGAGTCTTCACCCTTGGGAGCTTACAGTCTAGTAGAGAAGAACATTTCTGGACCATCACATACATACCAAGTGTCCTTACAAATGGGGACAGTGCTACAGGAAAGGGACACAGAGAGTAGTAAGAATGGCCAGCAGGCAGCAGGATCTACCTGGGATTGTGTCAGGAAGGCCTCCCTAGATCTTCTAACTCAGGGCTTTGAGCTCACGGCTCATGGAATTATTAGTTAACAGTAGGGCATGTTAGCTAATACTGCTGGAACATTCCAGAAATGAAGGAAAACATTTGAAAATACCCTGGCCAGGGGTGGTGGTGGCTTACGCCTGTAATCCTAGCACTTTGGGAGGTTGAGGCAGGTGGATCACGAAGTCAGGAGTTCGAGACCAGCCTGGCCAACATGGTGAAACCCTGTGTCTACTAAAAATACAAAAAAAAACTAGCGGGGCATGGTGGCACGTGCCTGTAGTCCCAGCTACTCAGGAGGCTGAGGCAGGAGAATCACTTGAATCCAGGAGGCAGAGGTTGCAGTGAGTGGAGATTGTGCCACTGCATTCCAGCCTGGGCAATAGAGGGAGACTCCATCTAAAAATCAAAAATCAATCCATCAGTCAATCAATCAATCCTGAGGAGGGAGTCAATAGGATGTGTGGGGTGTCTGAAAGAGGGCATTTCAAGGCCCCTGTGCAGCATCTGAATCCAGTGAGAGGACTGAGTTCAGATGCTGCACAGGGGCCTTGAGAATTCCCCGTCTCCATCTTTGGACCCTGCCTTCCTGGGTTGGCTCATCTCCAGTGAGTTCTTTTCTTTGTTTTTGTTTTGAGACAAGGTCTCTCGCTATGTTGCCTGGGCTAGAATACAGTGGTGCAATCTTAGCTCACTGCAGCCTCAACCTCCTGGGCTCAAGCAATCCTTCTGCCTCAGCCTTCATAGTAGGTAGAACTACAGAAATGTGTCCTATGAACAGCTGATGTTTAAGATTTTTGTAGAGATGGTAGTTTTGCTGTGTTTCCTAGGCTGGTCTCAAACTCCTAGGCTCAGGTGGTCCTCCAGCCTCAGCCTCACATAGTGCTAGGATTACAGGCATGATGAGTTCTTTTCATTCACAGGCAAAGATGGCCCCCTCTGTCTTTGATCTTTTATTGGCTTATTACCAACCATGGGGAGAAGGGTCTTTTCTAATTGTTCTAAGGTCTTTCTAAGAAGGATTCCCAGTGGCCACACTTATATAATGCACCTATGCCTGGACCAATCACTCCAGCCAGCAAGCTAGTGCTGCGGTTCACCAGACCAGGGGACCACCTCTGGAGCCCAAGGCCCCTTAGGCTCCTAAGAAAGAGTCTAAATGGTGGGCATTTCCGACATAAGGGGCATGAGGGCATTGGAGAGAGGGGAGCCCTACAGCTGGCTTCTTGGTGCCCTTCAACATTTGTTTGTAGCCATTCTTTGCTTTGTTCCTTGGGTAAGGATCTACTGAGTTATTCTTAGAAGAATTTACTCTAAAAGTCATTATAAAAAGGTGCTGTAAAGTGCTCTTGGTTATTTAAAAAATACTATATTAAACGTAAACTCTTATCATAGAACTCACACTGGCTTTAGAAATGTCCCTGTGATAAAGGCAGCATCTTAGAACCAGTAAGATGGTACCGAGTGCTCTCTCAGGCATGAGGTCTTGGATGAGGCATCCAGAAAATGTTGAGTAATGAATTCTCATCTCATTTTCCCAGAGTTGCCAGGTACCACTTCCTCACTCCCAGCATTGTTGCTGATGATCATTCATAAGGACATAACGATTGCCTACAGAGTATGGGATTCTGTATCTCGAGGTGGAGGAGAGAAAAAGGAGACAGACAGACAGAAACAGGGATTGATAGAGACATGTAACTAGAGAGAGCAGGAAACCACAAATAAATTCATACAGAGTGGGCTTACGAAATAGTTGAGGGGAATACCCCAAACACAAGTGTAAGATTCACTAAGACTCCATTTGTAATGGGATAGGGTTCTTGGGTCAAAAGGCAGGAAGAGCTTTGACTTGGAATCCTTACAGGAACTGTGCGAGGCTCCTTACTATGCCTTCGAGAGGAGAGGCATGGCTGGGGGTATGGGCAGGGGGGAGTTTGAGATGGAAAAGGGGCCCTCTTCTGAGAGTTTTCTCTTCCCCTCTGAAACACTGCAGGCACACAGCAGCCAGCAACTGCCTCCAGAAGGAACTGCCGTGGCCCACGCACGTGGCATTTGCAGCCAACTCACACGTCTACCCCCATGCTGTTGTTGATAAGACATTTACAAATTCCGTGAGAGAAAAATGTGGTCATTTATACCATGGTATTGTAAAGCTTGACATTAGTGGAGCCATTGGAGCCCATGAATCACAGAAGGAGGTAAAAATTCAAATGGATATAAATGTCCATTAATAGTAGAAAAGTTAAATAAATTACCCTTCATCCACATCATGGAATAATAGGAAGCTATTATAAAAATGAGATGGACGTCTATGGAGTGCCACAGAAATCTCCCAGAAATGCTAAGTTAAAATAAAAAAAGCAAATTGCAGAACAATGCATAGAGTCTGATTCCATTCATTTATGGTAGAAAAAATATCTGTGCCTGCAAATGCATGATGAAGGATCTGTGCCAAGCAAGACCAGTGATTATCTCCTGGGTGGAACTAGTGTGAATGTGATCGTGATTCCCACATTTTCTTTATGTATTTATATTCTTTATATATTTCCTGTTAGAGCCTTTTTCTATGAAAAAAAATATATATATAAATATAAATTGTATCATTGTAACTACCATGTGAGAATTAACAAAGTTAGTGATTTGGGGCCAGGCACAGCGGCTCCGCCTTTAATCCCAGCACTTTGGGAGGCCAAGGTGGGCCAATCACTTGAGGTCAGGAGTTCGAGAGCAGCCTGGCCAACATGGTGAAACCCTGTCTCTACTAAAAATACAAAAATTAGCTGGGTACGGTGGTGTGTGCCTGTAGTCTCAGCTACTCAGGAGGGTGAGGCAAGAGAATCGCTTGAAGCTAGGAGGTGGAGGTTGCAGCGAGCTGAGATAGTGCCACTGCACTCCAGCCTTGGTGACAGAGGGAGACTGTCTCAAAGAAAACGAAAAAGTTAGTGATTTTTGGAAAATAGGTGAAAAAAGTCATGTAATTTATGTACCTTTGACCTCATTACTCATGGCCTCACCCCAGCAGCTGCAGGGGTCCTCTGGCTCTGGCCGTACTGGCATATCTGTGGCTTTCCTGCCACCCTGCCTTTGCCCAGGTAGAATACCCCCCTCTCCATCACTCTCCATGCATAAGATTGTTTTCATGCAAGTGCAGGCAGTGACACTAAGTCCCGTTTATGGAATGATTCAGCCTCATTCAGATCAAAGGCTTGAAGAAGGTGAGGAATTTAGAGATGCAGATTTCTGAGGAAGAGTATTGCATGTACAGGGAACAGCTGGAGCGAGGGCCTGGTGGTAGGACCGTGACTAGTGCATTCAGTGAACATCAAGGACATGGCAGGTGGGAGGTGAGAGCTGGGTAAGAGAGAGAAGGAGGTGGGAGGAGGGGTAGGAGCCAGATCACCGCGGATCATGTAGGGACTTTGCTGCATTGCGGGAACTTTGGTTTTTGCCTTGAATGCCATGACACCCGGGAGGGCTCTGAGTGGAGAAGCAACGTGAACTGGTGGGGCTCCGGGTTCTAACAGATGGCTCTCATAGCTGAGTTGAAAAGATAGCAGAGTTGCGGGTGCTGGAAAGCTGGGGGAGTAGTTAGGAAGCCATTGCAGTCCCAGTGACTGGGGCTCAGGTCACAAAGGTGGAGGAAAAGAGAATAATATTCTGGATACATTTGGTGGTGGAACTCCCTCCCCATGCCCCTCCCCATTTCCTCCACCCGCAACCTCTGTGTTCTTCCTGCCACAGACAATCCAGGTCAAGCGGGAGCTGCCATCAGTATCTCATGCCTCAGCTCGGGACATCTCACGATCCACTACCCACTTGTTTCTTGAAGGGCTCTTCATTTGTTAAGGCCAGCTGCTCCTGCCTCTCAGGGCATGAAAGCAGGTCCATTAAGCTCAGATTGGCAACTGAGACTGGGTGGAAAGGGAGCACAGGACAAAGATGACAGCAGTAGCAGCAGAAAGCAAGCTATTCCATGAGAAGCATCTCTTCTCTCAGTCCTTTCCTGCTGCTATTTTTGGAAAAGCTTCCGCTCTTGAATCCCACATACACCCCCTTAAAGTCCTGGAAGAGTTACCTTACCTGCCTCCTTGTTCTCCTTCAGGCAGGGATCTTGGTGGTTCTTTTTTAAGGGAGTCAATATGTTCTTATTTTCATGTGTTCTTTCATCTGGCAAATATTTTCTAAGGGTCACAAATTCTGATAAGCAATGAAGATACACAGTGGGCATAATCGGTGCATAAATGGTGACTACATAGAGCCTAAACTCAAGTAGAAGAGGCAGACATAAAGGAACTAATCAATCCCATAAGCTGTAGAATGTTGTTGGGGTCAAGAGGCAGCAGAGGCTTATGTTGCACGCTATGGAACTAGACCCTTTGCTGAGTGATCCTGGTCGAGTTACCTAGCTTCTCTGTGCCCCAGTTTCCTCATTTGTGGAACAGGAGGGATTAAGACTGCCAACTACGCTACTCCGTAACTTTGTTTTGTTTTGTTGAGACAGGGTCTCGCTCTGTCACTCAGGCTGAAAGGCAGTGGCACAATCTTAGCTCACTGAACCTCTACCTCCCGGGTTCAAGTGATTCTCCCACCTCAGCCTCTCAAGTAGCTGGGACCACAGGTGGGTGCCATGACACCTGGCTAATTTTTGTATTTTTTTGGTAGAGACGGGGTTTCACCATTTTGGCCAGGCTGGTCTCAATCTCCCAACCTCAAGTGATCCTCTTGCCTTGGCCTCCCAGAATGCTGGGATTGCAAGTGTGAGCCATCATGCCTGGCCCATTTGTTGTTGGATTAAATACATTCACAGTTCAAAGCTTGTATGAAAATATCCAGCACATAGGAAACATCATGTGGGTGTTAGCTACTATTATAAGCATTTAATTCAGGCTGTGTTCATTCCGTAAAGGGACGATATAGGGAATACAGAAAGCCAGAGAAGGTTACAAAGCCAGAGAAGGTTACAGAGAAGGTTACAAATACAGAAAGCCAGAGAAGGGTGTGGAGAGCAGTCTTTCCATGGAGATGAAACTAACATGAGACCTGAAAGATGAGGAGTAGCTAGGTATGCAAAAGTGTAGGAAGAGAGGGTGCAGGGAAAAGTGTCTGAAGCAGAGGGAAGGGCATGATCAGAGCCTCTGGTTCAGGAAAAGAGGATGGCCCTTTGGAGAAGTGCAGAAGGATCCATGGAGCCCCATGAGCCAACAGGCCACCTGGTCCTTCCCCAAGATTTAGACATCAAGAAGCAGAAGACAGTGCACTAACCTGAAATAGCCAATGGCCAGCTGAATACCCCAGAGGATTCTGACTTATCTTTGTCAAGTGGTCCTTACATAGACTGAGACTTTGTCAGTTACCACATGTTTTTGGCCTCTTTTCCTGACCAATCAGTTTCCCTGGGAATTTGGAGTTGAACTTGGTTGTTCTTGCCTTTTTTTCTTGGGCACTAGAACTGAGAGGACATAAATAAAAATGGGGTGGCCACCTTTGGATCTTTGGGTTGTGGGCAAGAGAGGCAGAAAAGGCCACTCTGCAAAGGAAGAAATGAAGCAAACTAGCTGAGAGCACCAGAGCAGAGAGAGGGAGGAGTTGCCTTGGACCCTAATAGATCCCGTTTCTGATTCTAGACTTTGTGAGCCCTGCTATACTATCTGTCTGTGTGCTCCAGGAAATACTCTTGAATACGTCCAATAAAGCTTGGACTGATTTGAGTCAGTTCCTTGGGCTTGCAACCAAACATCCCTGAGAAACCCCTTCATTTCCTTGACCATTCCATGAAATATCAGGACAGGAGCCATTACATTGTTGAACTTCGCAGGTCTGGGCGGTGGACACAAGATTTCACAAATGGTTTGTAGAATCTTCCACTTGCATGAACCCTTTCAGGTAGCAAATTCTCATCAGCAAATATGGGTGCATTCTAATAAAAAAGAATTTCTGCATATCTGAGCATCTAGGTAAAATGTAACTCAAACATTTGAAGGTGCATAGATCATTTGGACACAGTAAGGGCAGATCTAGCCACAGAGTGGCACTTAAGGATTTTTTAAAAACTTATGTTCTTGATTGATTCATTGGGAAACTAATAATTGTCAGTATTTATTGATAAATTATTAAATGCCAGAAGTCATGTTGAGTGCTTGACATGAATGAACTTATTTGATTGTCCTTGTAATCCTGTGAAATAGGTATTATTATCCCTCTTTGCAGATTTAAAAACTGAGACAGTGAAAGATTAAAGAACTTAGCCAAGGGAATCTACTAGCAAATAACAGTGCTGGAGTTAAAACTTCACAATCCATATAGCTGGCTCTGTAGCTGATTTCTATAGCATCGTGTTTCTGACAGCTACTATTTTATTCCTCTGAGATGCTATAATAGAAAGTCTCTGTCCCCACCCTCTCTGCCACCACCTAACTCTCCCACCACCCCCTAATATCTAATTAGATGTGGCGTATCTACCAAAAGGCATTATTGGCACATAGGGTGGTATAGTCACTAGGAAAATAATTCACCAAGGAAATAAAAATGATAGTTGGCATCTGTTTAGTTAGTATCTAGTGCATACCAGGCTCTTCCCTGTGCATTCATTATTTTGTTTAATCATTAACTACTTCTATGAGGAAGATATATTTCCCCCATTTTACAGATGATAAAACTCCGACTTAAAAAGATCGTGTGACTTAGCCAGGGTCACAGAGCTCAGTGATATTTGCTTCAATGGGGACTTTTTGGAATATCACAGTGGTTCAACCTCATCTCATTACCCTTGGCAACAATGGTATCCTCATCCATAGGGGGCAGTGGAGAGCAGAAAAAGAATGGCAGCTGTCACTGATGCCCAAACAAACTAGAAATGCAAGAACAGCCAAGACATTGCCCTAGGGACTCCCAGACATTGTAGGGGAGTGATAATGATGAGCTTTATTTAGGTGGAGATTGAAATCACTGCCATTGTTGTCAGAATGGAGCCAGAGAAATATGGCACCATGTCTAGGAGGATCAATTGAATTTTGTCACCTTCTGGTCCGTTAAACTCTGATCACACACCCATCAAAAGAATACAGCTTTATAAACCAAAAATTCATGGGTCACCTGTCACGTGTCAGACACTATGGAATACAGCACATGCAGTAAGAGACAATACATCCAGCGATTTAACTGAATTCAAGATGATGCTATTTAGATAAGAGGGATGACGATAGAGGCAAAGGGATGTAACATGTCTTCACACGTTCACTTATGCCAATACTAAGCTAAGAGATATATTGAATCTATTTAATCCTCACAAAACAGGCAAACAAACAAGGTAGGCATTAATATCCTTCAAGGATGAGGAAACTAAATCCAGTGACAAATGTCCCTGTAAGAGTGAGGCTCAGAGAGGTTTAAAAAAATTCTCAAGATCACAGAGAGAGTAAGCAGTGGTACCAGGTTTCAGGTTACTACCCAGATCTCTCTGGCTCCAAAGCACACATGTGTGACCACCATGAGATATTGCTTCTTGTGTTTGTCGTATTGTCGTTTTCTTGCTTATAATAGGCTCCAAGTATTCATGGAAAGTTTCGCGTGGAGAGACTTCATTCTCACCCCATGCACCGAAACCACTGGTGTGCGGAGAGTTTAGGAGACACCACTGTCTCTCCTGAAGTTTTCTAAGGGCTCATCCATGTTCTCTAGGTTTCTGTGGGTAAGTTTTCTCTGGTTTTTATTTTTTAACAAAGTCATAAATAATTGATGTGGCAACGCTGACCACCCAGCCAGCTTCCCTCCACTGTTTGTGGCGGGTTTTACATCTCAACCTCTTAGGCCCAGAAGACATGTTTTAACTTAAAAGAAAATGTCTCAGCCGCAGAGCTGCTGACGTAGGAGTTTCATTCTTTTACTACGAGGCAGGCAGGAGTCAAGGTGAACAGACAGGAAAGCAGAGTTGTGGATGCCAGCTGGAACCAAAGTCTCACACTTGTTTCCCCACACCAGGCTGCATTCCAGACACCTTGTCTTCTTTGGTGGCCAGGAATAGAGAGATAGGGTGGGGTCCATGTCAAGCTTCTGTTGGACAAAAAACAGAAACCCATTCAGGCTGGTTAAAAGGAAAGAAAAGTATTTGAAGTTATTATTTCGCTCACAAGATCTCTAGGAGGTGGCATAGTGGGTGGAACGGTGGCCTCCAAAAAGATATGACCATGTCCTTATCCCTGAAATCTGTGAATATGACCTTATTTGGCAAACGGGGTCTTTACAGATGGAAATAGTTTAAAGGTCTTGAGATGAGGAGATCATTCTGGATTATCCACATGAACCCTAAATCCAGTGACAAGTGTCCTTATAAGAGTGAAGCAGAAGTCATTATATGAAATAGACCCTTGCACATACATGTTTATAGCAGCACAATTTGCAATTGCAAAAATATAAAACTAGCCTAAACGCCCATCAACCAACAAGTGGATACAGAAAATGTGGTATATATACCGTGGAATATTACTCAGCCATTAAAAAAAAATGGCATTCGCAGCAATCTGGAGGGAGTTGGAGACCGTTGTTATTCTAAGTGAAGTAACTCAGAAATGGAAAACCAAATATCGTAACTTCTTACTCGTAAGTGGGAGCTCACCTATGAGGACGCAAAGGCATAAAAATAATACAGTGGACTTTGTGGACTTGGGGGTAGGTTGGGAGTAGGGTGAGTGATAAAAGACTCCACACTGGTTACAGTTACATTGTTCAGGTGCACAAAAATCTCAGAAATCATCATGAAAGAACTTGTCTTTTCTCTTTCTTTCTGTCTCTCTGTCTCTCTCTCTCTCAGACAGAGTCTTGATCTGTTGCACAGGCTAGAGTGCAGTGGCCCAGTCTCAGCTCACTGCAACCCCACTGCCTCTTGAGTTTCAAGTGATTCTAGGGCCTCAGCCTCCTGAGTAGCTGGGATTACAGGTGCACGCAACCACGCCTGGATAATTTTTTATTTTTTTTGTATTTTTAGTAGAGATAGGGTTTCACCGTGTTGGCTAGGCTGGTCTTGAACTCCTGACCTCAAGTGATCCACCTATCTTGGCCTCCCAAAGTGCTGAGATTACAGGCATGGGCTACCACATCCAGCCCACCACTAAAGAACTTTTTCATGCAACCAAACCAAAACTATTATAAAAATAATTTTTATAAATAAAAATGAGATTTTTAAAAATAGAGTGAAACAGAAAGAGTCTTAGCACCATCAGAGGAGAGAAGACACAGAGAAGAGAAGGCAGCTTGACCATGCAGGTAGCAACGAGAGTGATGCAGCCAGAAATCAAGGAATGTCAGCTGCCACCAGCAGGTGAGGAAGCAAAGTAGGAATTCTCTCCTAGAACCTCCAGAGAGAAAGCCACTATTGAGGGAAATCCCAGCTTCTGTGGTGAAGACTGGGGCAAGCAATCCGATTGGTGGAAATGAGGTCACATGCCTTTACCCTAGCTGCAAGGGAAGCTGGGAAAAGTGGTATCAGCTTCTGTAGGGAAAGGTGGGAACAGAGACGAGGAAGACTCCCCCAGCATAGGTAGGTGCTGGGCAGTCAAAAAGGAGAGATGTTCTCTGGAGATGGCTAGAAGAGCACATCTTCATTCTGCTCTCTGACTCCTCCTGTGATTTGGGAATAATGGGGAATCCCCTGCTTCTCCAAGTCTAAGCATCCCTGCAGCCACCTTGCTGGGTGAGCCATGTCTCAGGTGTCTTGCTCTTGTGTATTGGTTTTGCTTGCCCAAATCCATTACTGTAGCAGCTGAGTTTTGGTTTTGTTTTTTTTCTGAGTTAACTAATCTTTCGTTGTTTGTGCTTCCTTCCTGTCGAAGGCTGCTCAGCAATGCAGGCAGTATTGCATGATCGGGCCTCATCACTCTCCCCAGTATCTCACCACTGCTCCCTGGACTCCAGCCACACTAATTTCTCCCACTGCTTCTGGAATATTCCAGATACCCTGCTCATCAGTGCTGTCGCTCACCTGCTCCCTTCTGCCTAGAATACACCTCCCTCACACCTGCCATGACTTACTGCTTCATTTGACTCAGCTCTCTGCCCAAATGTTGCCTCTTCCAAGTGACTTTTCCCAGCTGCTTGGTCTAAAACAGTAGCCCCTTCTTATCACTCTTCATCTTTTACCCACTTTACTATAAAAGCTCTTATCACTAGCTAGTATGAATTACACATTTATTCGCTTATTTTTTTTATTGTGCACTTCCCTCCCACTAGAACAGAAGTTCCATGAAAAGAGAAATCTTTATGTTTTGTTTGCTGCTGATCCCTAGTGTGTAGAATAATTCTTGGCAGGAGTTGTTCCGTATGTACTAGTTGAATGCATATATTATATTGTCACTAATAGTTTAAATATTCCCCCCTTTTAACTAAGATTTAGTCATTTCTAGAAAATGATTCTTTCCATCATTCTGCCTGTCTTCCAGAGCCTAGCAGAGTGCTGAGCACATAATGGGCCGCAGAGAATATTTATGGGGGAGATGAATGGATGGGTGAGCACATTTAGACTCTTGTTAAAACCAAACACTTGGCAATAAAATGCAAGATTCTCAAGTTGAGATTTCTTCTAATGGTATTTCCCAACTTTAAGCTGGCATCCAATACCATCCTTTCTGTCTTTCTAGAGCTGTACTCACACATATAGACAGCTTGTATGGTTTTGCATGCATAGAATCTTATTCTAGTAAGGAATGATAAACATTTGTCTACTTTGTATGTTTATTCATTAGCACAGTCTCTTTCCCTCACAGACAAAAACTGATGTTGAACAATGATCTATGGAACAGGTAAACGGGATAGTTTTGGCTGGGGGTCTAGGTCATTGTCCACATCACCTACCCTTGAGTCATCACAACTGTAAGCTCTGGGTCTCTCTAGCAGCCTTGGAAACACCTGTATTGAGAATGACAAGGAGTGCGTGTGTCTCCTTCAGATTCCACACAAATACCACTAATTCCCCGTTTCTTCTTTTGTTGGCAATGAGGATTCTGGGCGTGTGTCCAGGGTCAGACAGCCTCATGGGAGGTTACACGCCTGGGTAGGGGAATGTGAAGACAGCCTAGATGGTGATTTCTGTCCTCATTGTTTAATTCTATGTATTTTTTTTTTTTGGCTCAATCTGGTGTCATTATAGGAAGAGGCTCCATCATATACATATGTGTGTGTGTGTATTTTTATATGTGTATATATAATTTATATATATAATGTGCTATGTACTATATTACACATTGTATATCCTGTGCTATGGACTATTTGGTTGGTGCAAAGGTAATTGCAGTTTTGCCATTTTTATGGGAAAAAAACGCAATTACTTTTGCACCAACATAGTATATTAGAGCATTATATGGACCTCCACATTTACATTGGATGGTAGGGATGAGTATCACACCCATTTTACAGATGGAGGAACGAAAGCTTAGAGAGATGATCCTACTTACTTAGGACTACAAGGAGACAGAGACCAAGAAATGAGATGTGACTGTCAACCTCTACCTCCAGGGGAAAGGAGGAGGGATGATGTCTTTCACAATCTCTTGGTGTTTTTCACCAATTGCTTTTGAGAGTTCTAAGATCAACAGCAGACTGCAGGCCTCTCAGTGTCACTGGGTGCCCAGGGGCACCCTGCAGGTCCCTGGGAAATGGTGCCCCAGCCTCTTGATTTATTGAGATTGCAGCTCGGCTGATGGCTGGCCAGCGTGAAGTACATGCTGATGAGAAGATGCCATGGGCCGTGTGGGCCTTGGAGGCTGCTCTGCCTAGAAAGTGACTTTTCTTTTCTGTCTCATGATAGATGGTGCTGGGGCCTAGCCAGACAGTGTCAATCAATCCACAATTCCTGGGGACCTGCTCTGAGTCAGGTACTGTGCTAGGTGCTGGGGATACCACCGTTAGCATGACAGCCAAGGCTTGTCAGGCCAGCAAATCGAGGGCTAGTTTTAGGCCCCAGCTGCCGTCTTGACTAGATCCCTTCGTATGGTGCATATAAGGGCAGCCCTGGTCCCTAGCATCATGGAGCTGTTCGTCAAAAGGTGGAAAAATACACAAGCCTACTGAATATGTCATTATATAAGTATGATAAGGGGGGGCGTGGGGCTGTATAGAAAAGGAAACGGAGCCAGGTTATACAACATCGGGAAACTCTCTCTAGAAATAACATTTGAGCAACAATCAGAAAGATGAACAGGAATAAATAATGTGGGGGGTGTGGGGCTATAAGGGAAGACACATGGGCAGAGGCTGGAATCCAAGCTGTGGGAAGAACTTGCAGGAAGCTGCAGTGTGATATTGAAGGTCTTAAGAGAAGTCTAGTGCCATGGGAGCCCAGTGAGCATGGTGGAGTCATGCATACCCCAAATAAAACCAGGCTGCCTGTAGTCCAGTCTTCACAGGACTTGTGCCAGAGAGAAACAAATCAAAACCCAAAACAGATCTAGGAGGAGTAACATGTATCGTTTCCGGATAACTCTTAACAATGCTGAAATAGGGACTCAGCTGTCAAATCTCCCCAAATTCTTCATCAGCCATTTCTTTCCCAGAGTCCTAAGAGCTGCTATAGAGGAAACAAGGCTTTGACTATAAATGGAAGATGGAGGAGGAAGGATGTCTGCATGATTCTCCTCTCTTTTTTGGTTTCATTATACCTGAATACCTTAACAACAAATCGGACCTTTGATGCTCTTGGAGGATCAGTCTGCTAATAACCCTCACGGAGTCTACATGAGAGATTCATTTCCCGCCACTTCCTCCTTTCCCCATTGTTTGCAAGAATAGCAATGACAGAT
Source organism: Cacajao melanocephalus (assembly GCA_963573385.1). Lineage (NCBI taxonomy): Eukaryota > Metazoa > Chordata > Mammalia > Primates > Pitheciidae > Cacajao > Cacajao melanocephalus. The sequence continues at coordinate 41,075 of CAUYLG010053315.1, read as the reverse complement.
TATTTTTAAGTGTCCTTTTCTAACCTTTTCCATTAACTTGACATTGACAGGAGGGTGCTCAGATCAATGTCCCTTTCGTAAGTTCTGGTTTTCCTCTCCTTCCTGCAGAAGATGAAGGAACTTTATACATAGGGCCTTGGGGACTGTGTAATACAGATTGGACTTTTTCTTAAAAACAATAGAAAACCAACACAGGGTTTTTATTTTTACATTTTTATTTTATTTTAGTTTGAGAAGAAGTTTTGCTCTTGTCACCCTGACTGGGGTACAAGGGCGCCATCTCTGCTCATGCAACCTCCACCTTCCAGGTTCAAACAATTCTCCTGCCTCAGCATCCCAAGTAGCTGGGATTTCAGGCATCTCTGCTCACTGCAACCTCCGCCTCCTGGGTTCAAGCAATTCTCCTGCCTCAGCATCCGAAGTAGCTGGGATTTCAGGAACCTACCACCACACCCAGCAAATTTTTGTATTTTTAGTAGAGACATGGTTTCACCATGTTGGCCAGGCTGGTCTCAAACTCTTGACCTCAAGTGATCCACCCGCCTTGGCCTCCCAAAGGGATGGGATTACATGTGTGAGACACTGCCTGACCCAGGGTATTTAAATGTTAAATACAAACCTTTTTTAAAATATATATATACATTTTTATTATGTATTGAGAAATTATAGGTGCATATATTTATAAAGTACGAGCTGGTAGTATGGGTTTTTATGGTTTTTGTTTTGTTTAGAGACAGTATCTCAGTCTACCCCCAAGGATAGAGTGTGGTGGCACAATCACAGCTCCCTGCAGCCTCAAAGTCCCGGGCTCAAGTGATCTTCCTGCCTCAGCCTCCCAAGTAGTTGGCACTGCAGGTATGCACCACCATGCCTGGCTATTTTTTTTTTTTTTTTTTTTTGTAGAGATAGGGTCTCACTGTGTTGCCCAGGCTGATCTTAAACTCCTGGCCTCAAGCCATCCTCTCAGCTTAGCCTCCCAAAATGCTGGGATGACACATATGAGCCACTGTGCTTGGCCTGGTTTTTTCATACAGTGTGGAATTATTTTAAACAGAGAAGAAATACAATCAGATTTGTGGTCCTAAATGAGAAGATTTCACTGTTCTCAATTCTGCATGAACTTTTCCCAAGTCCAGCAGAAACTGTCTTTTCTAACACAGCTGACATCACTTCTCCTAAGTGGACACTGTCACATGCTTGTCCCCTTGCTCTCTACCAGGTTTCTGAAGCTCAGCACTATCAATGGTCTGGACCAGTTCATTCCATCATGTGGGAACCCCTCCTATGCACTGCAGGAGGCTTAGCAGCATCCCTGGCCTCCACACATTAAATGCCAGTAGTGTCCTTCTCATGGTGACAACCAAAGATGTCTTTGTATTGCCAAATTGTCCCTGTTGAGAAGCATTGCTGCGTTGTTTAATATTCATATTTTTTCTCACCATGTCATGGGATAATCATGTAAATGATATCTGTCTAGTATATACAGAAGGCTTGATGTCTGTGGATATCGACATCTGGACCCTCTATTTAAGCCCCTGAGGATTTTGATCTTTAATCAATAAAATTCAAGGTTCTTGCTCACCCTTCAATCACATTCTGAGCAGCTTGTCAAGCCCTGTCCCATCTGCCTGGCTGGCCTCTCTTTAGCATGAATGGACTGCCTTTTCCCATAGCTTGTGGGCACCATTCAGAATGCTGTGGTTATATAAAGGCTTGGCCAAAGAGGGCATTGGGTAGCCATGACAAACACCTATTCCTGTGCTTGGAATGGGTGAGGCCTTTTATGACTTGCTGGAGATGTCTCCAAAATTGTTTAAAATCTTTTTTCAAAACTGACTCCTATATTATTTGAATTTTTTTCAAAATTGACCTTGAACAGAAATAACCTCTGGATGACAAGTGAGAGAATTCATGTTTCTAAAGCAGAAAGCCATCCCGAGTGCTTTCAGAAAGGAGGTCTATTGTGTTCGCCGGGGGAAAAGGAAGTTCAGGCGTACCCCTGTCTGACTACATGATTCATCTCACAACTCAAAAAAAAGAAAAAAGAAAAAAAAAAAAACAAAAAGGCACCAGGTTCAGGATGTTGGATTTCCAAGCTCCCTGTGCTCACTAATTTCTCTTCAGAAGACAAGCAGGTGGCCTGGCTGCCACAAAATACCTAGGAGGGAACTTGTTGGGGTTCAGTTCATCGGAACAGAAATGACAGAATGTCAATTTACCTCCTAACTGCACGTCATCGTCAGGAATCAAATAAGCAATTACATGAAGCTAAATCGAATTCATTTTAGATTCAGATGGACGGCCTGCCCCTAGGTTGCTCCACCGAGGGGAAACAGCCTTTCTGACTACATATATAACAGCAATCCATGGGTGGTGGGTTTCTGAGCTATGCTACCTCCATCCTCCTCAGGGCCAGCCTGGCTCAAATTGTCACTGACAGCTTCCTACCTGGAATTTCCATGTCCACCCTCCTGATTTCACATCCCATCCCTACCCCAAGCCTAGAGATGTGAAACATAGCAGGAAGGTGCCTCTAATGGTGGAATTTTAGGCATCAGTGTGTGGGTATATGTCCATGTAAGATCAACCCCTTTCGTCAGTGACTTCTGATAACTTCTCCCAGGGGATCCATAGAGCAGCTTTTCAATTGGTCCAGCCAGGTAATATAGTGATCTTTGAAGTCAAAGAAGAGAAGGAGGATGAAAGAAAGGCTCATTAAAAAAAAAAAAAAAAGTCAGTCTAGATGACACAATGGATTCGCTTATTTAATTCTAAAAGTAACTTTCTGAAATAGACATTATTATGTCTCTCCATATTTTGAAAATCTTAGAGATGGTAGTCACCTTATATTTATGTTCTTGCCTATGTTTCTTGGCCTTCCTAGATATAAGTTTGGGGCTGTGAGACTCATTCTGGTGAATGGACCATACACAGAAATGATAGGTGTCGCTTTCTGGTGAAGGTAGTTAAGAGGCCTCCTTCTTTCTCTTCTCCTATTGCCACGAGCATGCAGGCCACAAGGTCCTCATGGTGCAGTACCAAGATGTTAGATAGTAATGTTAATTCCACTCACACACTCATATGTTAAAGAGTTTTGAGAAGGCTGATACTGAAACCTTCTCCAATATCTTGCCAAGTTCTCTTCTAGCCTCTTCTTGCACAGTCTCAATAAGAAACTCACTACCTTCTCAGCATCTTATTTTATTTTTATTTTTATTTTTATTTATTTTATTTTTTTGAGATGGAGTCCCACTGTGTTACCCAGGCTGGAGTGCAGTGGCACAGTCTTGGCTCACTGCAACCTCCACCTCCTGGGTTCAAGCGATTCTCGTGCCTCAGCCTCCCCAGTAGCTGGGATTACAGGTGCGTGCCACCAAGTCCAGCTAATTTTTATATTTTTAGTAGAGATGGAGTTTCACCATGTTGGCCAGGCTAGTCTAAAACTCCTGACTTCATGTGATCCATCCGTCTCAGCCTCCCAAACTGCTAGGATTACAGGCATGAGCCGCCACACCCGGCCCTCCTCAGCATCTTATATGTGGTTGATCTGTGTCTCTAGCTGTCCTCATCCTGTCCTTGGGAGCCACACAGATCAAGTAGTATCAGGAAGTATCCTTGCTGTTAAACTGAACACCTTTCTCAGTGTTTGGACATAGTTCACCTGTCCTCCATAACTTTCCCTTTTCCAAAGCTTAGTTTTTTAAGTCATTCCTTGCATTTGCTTGGTGTTGAGTTCCCTCCCTTGCCTCCTTTTTTTTTTCAATTTATTTTTATTTTTTGAGACGGAGTCTTGCTCTATCTCCAGGCAGGCTGGAGTGCAGTGGCATGATCCAGCTTACTACCACCTCTGCCTCCCAGGTTCAAGTGATTCCCCTGCCTCAGCCTCTCAAGTAGCTGGGACTACAGGTGTGCACCACCACACCTGGCTAATTTTTTGTATTTTAGTAGAGACAGGGTTTCATCATGTTGGCCAAGATAGTCTCGAACTCCTGACCCTGTGATCTGCATACCTCAGCCTCTCAAAGTGCTGGGATTACGGGCAGGAGCCACCACGCCTGGCTCCCTTGCCTCTTATATTAAAAAGTAGATGCCCACAGAAGGCAAATGGCATGACAAAGCACTAACCATTCCTTCATGACAGAACCTGGCCCTGAACTGTCTAAGCTTAACAAGGAAGAAAATTGGCATCTAGTTTGCTCACTGTTGTATCCCAGAGCAGTGCCTGGCACACAGTATATGCTCAATTAATATTCGTTGAGCAAATGAATGAACCCAAGAGTCCCAACTCCCATTATTTTACAATATAAATAAATAGTCAATCCTAAATTTTATGCTGAACTCGTATCTTGGAACTGGTAGGCACAAAACACTACAATAACACAGCTGTAATTCAAATAAAGCATTCATCAAATAGTCTTGGGCTTACAAGACACCTAAACTTCACCCAAAAAATCACATGTATATGTAGAAGTTACTAAAGATGAAGGTGAAGACATGTTTGACCACTCCATCCCCCGTTCCCACACCTTCAAACTTTGTTGACTTCTACTGAAGCATTTTTTTCATGGAAACTGTTTCAGACGCCCTGCATTCTCATTCTCTCCACAAATATTGTGGTAATTTCTAAAGCCTTATTGAGATACCTATCCTTGGGGCATATTTCAATAGTTTGAGTAATTGCTTTATGGATTAGCGCTCAGAGCAGTAAAAAAAGATACCTGGCTTTGGCATTAAAATTATGATTTGCATTTTTTTCCTGAGATGTAGTTTTATAGTGAAAGTAAACTTTTTTCCTGAAAAGATAGATATGATACTGAGATGAAAAGGAAGACTGGTTAATAAAACTACAGATAAGTATACCCTTGCATAATGCCATCATGTTTAGGCAATAATTCATATACATCTGCCTTGTCAGCAATCTCCTATTCCCCACCTGATGAAGCAGTATCTTCCTGAGAAACCTGTAGCTGGGGGGACTGGGTGCATAGCCCAGCTCTGGCATTAGCTGTTGTGATCCACCTTTTCATAATGTGTATAAATTGAGAATAAGATTAAATTCATTTATTCATTTACTTTTAACAAAGGAGTTTTAGAACTCCTAAGATATGCCATGCTCTGAATTGCTTTCTACAGTAAAGGAAGGGGCAGGCGATCACTAGCTAGATAGTTATCTGAGTGGCTAGATGATTGGGTGGATGGTTAGATATGTAGAAAGGTGAGTCTACAGATGGATGGATGGGTGGATGGACAGATATGTAGATAGGTTGAGGAATGGATAGATGGACAAACACAGATGGATGGACAGACACACAGATAGATGAATGGCCAGATTAAAAAGGTGATGAAGAGTTTTTCTTTGCATTTCAGGATCACCTGCCTTCATTCAATAATCCTCACTCTCTGTCCATGTTTTTACATTAATTTGGCCCCATCCTTGACCAATGGACCTATCATGGCCAATCAGACCATTGAGATGGATTCAAGGCTAGGCATAGCCCATCAGCTCTAATTCCAAACTTGGAGCAAACGTGGCCTAAAGGGAAGCAACTCTTTTCCTCCTGAACTTAAATTTGGGAGGATATAAGCCTGGCTGTGCTGGGCGGGTGGTGGGTGCACACACACGGAGCACACCTGGCTGGAAGTGAAGCCACAAGACAGGAAAGCAAAATAGAGGACAGGGAAAAGCGGAGTGCTGATCACATGGCTCAAACCTCTGAATTCTGACATGGCTAATGCTAACATCTTGGCTTTTGAATTCTTGTGAGACTTCGTACCTTCAATTTTATTTTTCTTTCAGAGTTTGCAGCCACAAGGGCTCTAAATAAAACAGATACCTAAGCTGGAAAAGGGTTATTGTGTCACGTGCTGTAGAGGATCTAGAATGGAACCAAGCGCAGCTTCCCACTCACTACCTCCACCATGAACACCAGCAGCCTGGGAGCCATGTGCATTCTGTCTAAACTTTGGGACACAGACCACCACCTCATTTTAAATTGAACAATCTGAAAACTACCTCCATGGAACTACTTCCCAAAGATACCCAAATATTTATGTTTTAGTGGCCCACCAGCAATGCTAAGTCTTTAATCAATGGCCTTCTATTCTATCAAATAGGTGAGCTGGGTTTCGAGAATGTCCTCCCTCCCTGCCGAGAAACTCAATAAAACTGTTTTCACTATGAATGAGCCAAAAGAATGCGGCAAGTAAAGCATGTTTATTTTCCCCAAAGCAGTGCTTGTGTATAAAAGGCTTCTCAACATTGTTGTTGATAAATGATATCCTCTGAGGGTTCTTCCAGCTTTAAACTTTGAGATTGCATGCAAAGATCAGTATGAAACTTCTCTGTAGCTCCACATAATCTCACCCTAGCTCACCACCATGCCTGGCACAAAGGAGGTTCTCCGTGTGGATCCGGTGAATAATTAATGAGTAAATTTAGACCTAACCATAACCCTCATCCCCGAACTGCTCACTTAGAAGAGACCTCGGTGGGGAGTAACTGTAAGAGGCAATTAGATTCTAAAGTTATCACATAAAGAAACAATCACATAGTCAGAATTTCCCTTAAAAGTCCTCTTAAGTCACCCATGCTGTGAAGACGCAGATAGTTTCTGTGTCCAACACAGTCCATTTTCCCTCCATCTTGAACAGACCACTGTGTGTTTGGGATGAGCATCTGATGAAGAGCTTGACTTGTGTTTAAGGGATCATACTGAATAAAAACAGCTCTCTGGCACCTAGCAAGAGTAGATGTTCATGGTATGAGGGATAAAAGAGCAAACAAAGGGACCTCTAGAATCAGATTTTCTCAGGTTATGAGTGGGATGGTGGTTGAAATAAACCATACGATTGAAAAGTTTCATCCTCACCTTCCCCTACCTCCTTCTCCATCTTCATCCCCTCCCTCTCTCCTCACTCTCTCTTTCTCTTGTTCTTGCATCTGCTCACCTCATTTAGTATAATTTAAATTACTAACACATGCTTCTGATGCAACTATATTGTATCCCTAAACCTTCACAGGCCAATGAATGTCCCAGGTAAAAGTCACAAAAAAGAGATCTCCCTCCATCCGCCGATGCCAATCCCAATCCAGAACCTTCTATGGCTAATAAAAGAATACTTTGTACTCTTTCTCTCTCCATATTCAGATGATCTTGGGGAAGCAGAAAGATCAGAGGAAAGTGCTTCCAGCGATTTTCACATTAGATTCTAAAACCACTCTGATTCATTCTTTTTCCATCCAAATATAATCCCTGTCTTTATAGTAAAGGTGATGAATGGAAACGGCATCCTCGGAGATTTATATGCATCCTGCGGACTTTTTCATTTCCTCCTTTATCTCTCTTCTTTCCGTCTTCTTTTCATTTTTGCAGTGCAACAAAGTTTCACAAGGAAGGATTTCATAGAAAATCCATGTCTGGGGATTTATTTGAGCCTTTATCATAAATTATGGCAACATAGAATCAGGCTCTTGCTATACAATTCCAAATATTTCAACAAGGTGATTACGATAAAGTCCAAGACTCCCTTCGGCTGGAGTAGCACTTGTGAGTGTGCAGCTGCTGTCCCAGATATGAGGGAGACAAATGTGGATACAAAGACTTCCTTTGATGAGATGGCAAAGCTGAGTTTTGGAAAGGAAGGCAGTCTTTTCCCCCAAAAGAATACTCTGTTGAAATAGAATTGTCTTTTTAAAGCCCAGATCAGCATCTATGGAGCGTGAAGATGACAGCATCCAAGACTAAAGAGCTTCCCTGGATGAAAAATGACCTCATCCCTTGATTCATCTTTGCAGTTAATATAATGACCTTTAAAATAGAGTTGCTGAGAATTGGACAAAGTTAAAAAAAAAAAATCAAACAAGAAAGCCCCGAAAAGATGATAAGGGACTGTTTAAACACCTGCTAAGTGGGCACTGTGCCACCTATGACTTACCACATAAACCAGAGGAGTAGGCCAGCCACTTTGCTCACCACGTCTGGATAAAAATCTAATGCGAGAATTAAGGATCACTTTGATGATCAGTTTCCATTCTGAGCCCAATCTCTGTGGCCCGTCCAGACTTAGAATCAGTCTCTGCCAAGGACATTGGGGATGCTCAGTGGTACAGCTGACTATCTCAGGAAGGCAGGGGCATGTCCAAAAATCTCACACTCATCTTTAAATCAGCCCCAGAGCTGGTGGCTCTGACTTTGGGCAGGGTAACTTAATGCCTCCTTTCTTTTAGTATAAAAACCTCAACATTTTTCTCCGAGAAAATACACATTCTTCATTGCACATGGTCTTGATGAGAATGTCAGTCAACACATTCCGCCCTCCCCTTGACTTGGATGGTAAGTGATTCATATTGAATCAATTAGATACCATCACACAGGAATGTAAACTTTGGATGGAGTGATTTAAGGGCAGAGTATAGTTGGAGCTGATTTCTCTTGACAGTGGGATTCACAGCAAGGGACCCCTCGCTCCCTGTCTGGGTTCAAAGTGTTTTAATTCCTTAGTACCCAGCCAGAAAAAGAAATGAATTAATGGCACTTGCAGCAACGTGGATGAGATTGGAGACTATTATTCTAAGTGAAGTGACTTAGGAATGGAAAACCAAACATCATTTGTTCTCCTTCATAAGTGGGAGCTACGCTATGAGGATGCAAAGGCATAAGAAAGACACAATGGACGTTGGGGACTTGAAGGAAAGGAAGGGGTAAAAGACTACAAATTGGGTGCAGTGTACACTGCTGGGGTGATGGGTGCACCAAAATCTCACAAATCACCACTGAAGAACTTATTCATGTAACCAAACACCACCTGTTCCCCAATAACCTATGGAAATTTTAAAAAATAAATTGTGATTTTAAAAAAACCCAAAGTGTTTTACTTCCTGTCCTTGCTAGAGCTGGGTTCTGCACTTCTCCTTGGATTCTGGGTGTTTCTCCATGCATACACTAGTAGTTCAATTTTTTTTTTTTTTTTTTTTTTACGTGTGAGCTTGAGTTGTCCTCTGGTGTTGGCAAGCATAGAAACAACTGACATAAGTAGTTTAGTGCTTTGCTACTCAAGGTGTGATCACAGGCTAGTTGTGTCACATGGAAGATTATGACAAATGCGGTATCTTCAGTTTCACTCTAGATCTACTGAATCAGAATCTGTATTTTTATTTTTATTTTTATTTTTTTGAGAGAGAGACAGAGTCTTGCTCTGTCACCCAGGCTGGAGTGCAGGAGCACCATCTTGGCTTACTGCAACTTCCGCCTCTTGGGTTCAAGCAATTCTCATGCTTCAGCCTCCCAAGTAGCTGGGACTACAGGCATGCACCACCACCATGCCCAGCTAATTTTTGTATTTTTAGTAGAGACGAGATTTTACCATGTTGGCCAGGCTGGTCTCGATCTCCTAACCTCAAGTGACCAGCCCACCTCAGCCTCCCAAAGTGTTGGGATTACAGGCATGAGCCACCGCGCCTGGCTCAGAATCCACATGTTCACAAGGTTCCCAGGTGATTCCTGTGCACGTCCAACTATGGGAAGCACTGGTTTAATAGAGAACCATGTGGACTCTGGATTGGAAAAAGCTGCACCTTTGTCCTCAGTCTCATTTCTTACCTGGGTCGTCCTCATTTCTTCACTCCCTAAACAATGATAATTTCTCTGCTTTGTTAGTTTGTTTATTCCTTTTCTCACTTACCAAATATTTATTGGCCCAAAGACACTACGCTAACAACCGGAGATGGGGGTTAAATAAATTATAGGTTTTTCCCTCAAAAAGGTGACAGCCTAACAGAAGAGAAAAAGATGGAAACATCTGCAAACACTGCATACCCCAGTTTTCTCAATTTTGATATAGGGATAGTAATAGCACCCACTGTACCAGGTTTTATAAGGGTTGTCTTTTTACAAATCCGTCTTAAAGTGAAGCACAGTGCCTACACATAATAACTGATCAGTTAGTGTTAGATATTGTTAGTAATTATTTCAAGCACTGTGACTGAGGTATGTAATTCTATTAGCACACATTTCTTAAGTGCTTGCAGTTGACCAGGTGTGAGTCTAAAATCTTGATATATATTATTTGATTTAACTCTGAGATCAGCCATAAGAGGTAAGTACTATCAATATCCCCATTAGACAGAAAAGGAGGCACATGAGGTACCAGCTATAGCACAGATAGAGGTGAGAGTGATCAACTTTCTTTGTGTGTGTTTTGGGAGTGGGGGCATATACAGAAGAGGGAGAACTTCATCCAGACTATGAATGACGAAGACTACATCAGGTAAGCAGAGGCACCACAGAGCAGGAACAGCAGGTGAAAAGGATGAAGGCATGAGGAGTGAATTAATAGGAGGAGATGTGGCTGGATAAGAAATATCAAACCAGCCATGTTTTTTGTTTTTTTTTCTTTATATAAGTGAGCCTGAGTTGGCCTCTGATGTTGGCAAGCATAGAACCAACTGACGCAAGTAGTTTAGTGGCTCACACCTACAATCCCAGCACTTCAGAAGGCCAAAATGAAAGGATAGCTTGAGCCCAAGAGTTTGAGACCAGCCTAGGCAATATAGCGAGACCCTTTCTAAATAAAAAAAATATATATATATATATTTTTTTTTTTTTTAATTAGCCAAGCATGGTGTTGTGTGCCTGTAGTCCCAGCTACTCAGAAGTCTGAGGCAGGAGGATCACTTGAGCCCAGGCATTCCAGGCTGCAGTGAGCTATGATTCAGCCACCATGCTCCAGCCTGGACAGCTGAACAAGACCCTGTCTCCAAAAAAAAAATAAAAAAATAAAAAAAATAAAAAATCAAAGTACCCAAATGCATTGTATCTTGACTTGGAAATACCAGCTCATGGGGCCTAATGCACATTCCTTGCACACGTAGCTTGAGAATTTGAGCTGGGCCTTCAGCAACACCATTCATTTCCAAGGGGCAATTCATGTAACAGGCTGTTGCCTCCTACCTGGAAAAAGACAGGAAATCTGGGAAAACAGAGACAATAACTAATGCTTTTGCCTTTCCCCTCTAGGACACACAGACATAGATGGTCTCATCCAACCAGAGTACTTTGAACATTTTTTGATTGACAGCTCTGAACAGATGCGTGAACGGTGCGGTCCAAGTTAAGGTGCCGAGGTGAGGTTCTCTGCTCTGCTTTGCCTTTAACTAGCCTGTGAATGGCTCAGGTTTTGGACTGTTCCCAGCTTAGCTCTGTTTCCATGGCCTTGCACAGAGCTTGGCATGACAGCAGGTACTCCAAACATGTCTGAACAAATTGTGTTATCTCCATCCATTAGATTATGCCATTGGTTCAATTCAACTTTGAGTAGAACTTGCGGTGTTTTCAGTTCCAACAGATAACGTGGTATCTGCAGAAGACTGGATCCTCTTTGTCAAGTTTCAGCACTACTGTCACCTTCTCCAAATGTCCCTCCTCATCATTTGGTCAAAAGAATCTTCACACACTCCAGTCATTCAGCAACTATCCTCCCTCCTTTATTTTCTTCACAGGTTTTAGTATCTGTGAAACTGTCCCCCTGGGGTTGAAAAGCATGGCATGTCAGGTTCTGTAGATAAATGTAGTTATAATTAAGCATTAATCAGGCTGCACTTTGACTAACTTCCTTGCTGCTAAAAATCTTGAAGCACTGGATACTAACCATTTGCATTCCCTTTGTTCCTGCAGAGGGATTTCAGACATTAGCTTCACGAGATTGTTTAAGAATTGATTTGCATCCCCTTCATTCATATAGACAAGATCTCTGACATTAGAATCATAAGAATTTGGTTAAAGATATTTTTCAGGCCCTGAATTCTAGCCACTTGTTAGAAAACCCCCCACAGAGGAAAGGGGATTAGCAAGTGAATACAGCTTCTTTTCTTGCTTACTGGTCTCCCTCTGTTGCTCAGGCTGGAGTGCAGTGGTGCTATTGCAGCTCACTGCTGGACCTCCTGGGCTCAAAGGATCCACATGCCTCCACCTCCCACAGTGCTGGGATCACAGGCATGAGCTACTGCCCTTGGCCAGAATACAGCTTCTTCATCTCCTTGTACCCTGACTTCATCCTGCACTTTTCCACCAATCAACGATCTCCACACATCAACCCACTCCAAAACTCTTAAAAACAAACACAAACCCAAACTTCTCAGGGAGTTGGATTTGAGGTTTCCTCTCATCTCTTCATTCAGTGACCCTATAATTAAACCCACTTCTCTGCTGCAACCCAATGTCTCAGCATATTGACTCGTTGTGTGCATCAGCCAGTGAACATACTACAGTGACATCTATACTTCCTCACCAAGTATTTGTTTACTTGTATATTGTCAGTTTGCTCCCATAGAACCTAAGCTCTGAGAATCTTTGTCTTCTTTGCCATGATATTTACAATACCTTGAACAGTGTCTGAGACACTGCAATTGTGCAAAAAAAAAATAGTGAATAAAGAAATGGTTGTCCTAACTGTAATTTTTACACATGTACCTCATTTCATGGAGGTGAAGTAGATGAAAATCTGGTACTGTATTCTTAAATAATTTAAAAGATTCTTCCACTTGAAATTCCACAAAAGAATTCTACAGCCAGCTCAATGAGGGCATGAAGAGACAACGTCACCCACTGTGCATGGAGCATGACAGATAGAAAGGAAGTATGCAGTGACTTTGTAAACTACCTAGACATCTGTCCCAGATTGGGTCCTCTGGAAGACGTCGAATTGGAGTCTGGGTAAAAGTGTTTATTCGGGAACAATACCTGGGAAAGAAAGGATAAAGCAGTTTGGGAATCAGTAAGTCATGTAAGGGGTTGTTGCCTCCTTCCTGGAAAGACAGCAGATCTGGGGAAAGAGAGACTGTAACTGTATTTTATAATAGGTGGGACAGGAAAAACCTCGCGCAACCTGGCAGGGAGCTCTGGAGCAAGTATTGGATCATATCAGAATGACCCAAGTGGGGCCAAAGTGCCCAGGGGTTAGTTTATACCCCTGTTTCGGTAAGTCACAGGCTGAGGCTGCCCCAGGAATGGCGTTACCTGGGGCAGCAAATCTCTGCAGCTGAGAAAGACCCTGAAGGAACAAACAGCTGACAGCAACCTGCAAACCACACTTTCTAGAGCTGGGCAGCAAGTCTTTTCCTTGAAGGGTCATCAAGACAGGGCACTCCTGGGCACTTCAGCTCTCTGAATTTCATGCTCAAACCAAGGCTCTCTGAAGTCTGGCTACCGGGTGTCCACTGAGTTCCTGCTGTCTTCGAAGATGTGCCACAAATAGTCCAACTCCTAAATTAGAAGTCACGTCCTGTAAGTGCTTGCTGACTTGGCACTAGCAACACTGACATAATTTCACAAATAATGATGTTCTCTGAGGCAAAAGTTGCATTAGATCAATTACCACTCTATTTCAGTGCCATCTGAGTAGCTTTCAGTGTTTATTTCAGTTCACCTATTTTTAAACCAAAGCTCTCAAGCTTCTGAACTGCAACCATGAGCATACCTTCCTTTTCCAGTGCTTGATAGCAGCTGGCTCTCATTTTGAACTGAAGAGAACGATGTGAATGTCCTCCCCTCACCAGCTCTCTTCTTAATTTCGTTATTTGTATACTGTGATTGGAGGAGGAAAAGTGGTTGTTCTGCTATGACGAGAGTCAAAAGCTTAAGGCAAGAAAGAAAAAGAAGGAAGGGAAGGGGAGGGGAGGGGAGGGGAGGGGAGGGAAGGAGGGAGGAAGGAAGGAAGGAAGGAAGGGAGGGGATATTAGTATTTCAGGAGAATGGAAGATTAACTTAAACTGTAACATGAGGAATATTTTCCTGTTGAAAAAAGATGTCAGATGCTGGTGGAGCTGGACTATTAAGAAAAATCATTATACTTGAGATGTGTGCCCATGTGGCTGGTGTTATGGGTTGAACTGTGTTGTTTCCAAATCTATATGTTTAAGTTCTAACCCCTGGCACCTCAGAATGTGGCCTTAGAGACAGATCTTTTGTTTTTTGTTTTTTTTTTTTTGAGATGGAGTTAGTCCTGTTACACAGGCTGGAGTGCAGTGGCACCATCTTGGCTCACTGCAACCTCTGCCTCCCTGGTTCAAGCGATTCTCCTGCCTTAGCCTCCTGAGTAGCTGGGATTACAGGTGCGTACCACCTTGCCTGGCTAATTTTTGTATTTTTAGCAGAGATGGGGTTTCACTATGTTGGCCAGGCTGGTCTCGAACTCCTGACCTCATGATCCGCCCACCTCGGCCTCTCAAAGTGCTGTTATTACGAAGTGTGAGTCACTGCACCCAGCTGGAGACATCTTTACAGAAGTAATCAAGTTAAAGCAAGGTCACCAGGGTAGAGCCTAAACCAATAAGATTGTTGTCCTTATAAAAAGGAGAAATTTGAACAGAGACAGTCTTGCACAGAGAGAAGACTGCAAAGAGACAAGGAGAATATGGCCATTGCTGTGAGCCGAATGTTTGTGCCTCTTCCCTTAAATTGATATGTGAACCCAGTTCGATGCCTGCATCCCCAGTTTGATGGTATTTGAAGGCAAAGTCTTTGAGATAATTAGGTTTCGATGAGGTCACGAAAGTGAGGCCCTCATGATGGGACTCGTGCCCTTATAAGAAGAGGAAAAGGGAGAGAGATGTTTCTTTCTCTCCGCGAGCACCCACGAAGGAAAGGCCATGCACAAAGACACAGCAAGAAGGTAGCTGTCTACAAGCCAGGAAGCAAGCCCTCACCATACAGTGAATCTGTCTATGCCTTGATCTTGGACTTCCCAGCCTCCAGAACCACAAGAAATAATTTCTTTGTTTATAAGCTATCCAGGCTACAGTATTTGGCTATAGCATCCCAAACAGACTAAAACAGCAATCTACATGATAAGGAGAGAAGCCTGGAAATGGATTCTTCCCTTACAGCCCTCGGAGGAGACCAATCTTGCTGATGCCTTGATTTGGACATCTGGTCGCCAGAACTGTAAGATAATGAATTTCTGTTGTGTAAGCTGCCCAGGTTGTAGGACTTTGTTACAGCAGTTGCAGCAAACTAACCCAGCTGGATTAGATCAGGAGAAGACTATGTGATCCTTATTAACTATCCTGCCTCCAGGGTGGAGGATTAGCCGACTCTCCTAAAGCGGAAAAATCTGGAGGCCATAGCCCTGCTGTGGGGTAGGGGACGCAAGAGGAGGTGAGGAAAATACTCCTTCTTCATTCGGACTTCTTTCTTTATTTTTATTTTTGAGACAGTGTCTCACTCTCTTGTCCAGTCTGGAGTGCAGTGGCACTCACTGCAATGTCCGCCTCCCAGGTTCAAGTAATTCTCCTGCTTCAGCCTCCCCAGGAGCTGGGACTACAGGTATGTGCCACCATGCCCTGCAATTTTTTGTATTTTTAGTAGATATAGGGTTTCACCATATGGGCCAGGCTGGTCTCAAACTTCTGGGCTCAAGTGGTCTGCCTGCCTCTACTTCCCAAAGTGCTGGGATTCTAGGTGTGAGCCACCGCCTCCGACCCCTTTCTGCCTTCTTTCTACCATTATCTTCATCTTTTCCCTCTCTACCCTCTGATCTCCCCCAGAGTCTTTTAAGCAGTGGATGTACTGGTGGTGACATGGGGCTCCCTACATTTCAGTGTCCTTGTGTATCAAATGGGAGTTATAAAATCATTGCTGTAAAGAAATGGTGAGAGGAATCTACGGGATGACACGTGGGAACTGCAGGCGCAGAGCAAGTGTTCCACTAACCGAAGCCATTGCCACCCTTACTGTGGAAGGCAAGAACTTCGCATTATACTTAATCATTATATGAGTCACTATAATTAATGATTATAAATTATATTTAATGGGTGACTAATTATTATTATTGGCAAATGAAAGCTCTCTCTGCATCTCTCTGTCACTTGTGGGATGTGTCATGAATCACAGAAGCCTGGGATAAGAGCCTGGCTTTGCAAAATCTACAGGCAGTGAGACCTGGGTAAGATACTTTAGGAGTCTGAGAGGTGGAGGCGTTAGGAGGGTCAAAGAGTTGCTGAAAAGCTTTCCAGGGGGACAGCCCGGATGAGAGAGGAATAAATGGGGAAGGAGTACAGCAGACACTAGCTAGGTGGTTTTAAAACATCTGGGTTACTTTAGTGAAGAAGCAAGAGCAATGATTATTTTGTTTGCTGCGTGCCCCCATAGTTGGTTAGTGTTGAAGATGGAGCCCTTAGTCCCTAGTACCAAGATCCCTACCTCTTATCTTGTTGGAGGAGGAAAAAACAAAACAAAACAAAACAAAACATCTTCAAACCTACCAGGGGCCAGGAAGTATACCAACATTTGTTGTCATAGTAACTTCTTGTTGTTGTTGTTGTTCTTTAGAGACAGGGCGTCACTCTGTTGCCCAGGCTGGAGTGCAGTGGCACAATCTCGGCTCACTGCCACCTCTGCTTCCTGGGTTCAAGCGATTCTCATGCCTCAGCCTCCTGAGTAACTGGGATTACAGGAGCCCACCACCACACCCAGCTAATTTTTGTATTTTTAGTACAGATGGGCTTTTGCCATTTTGGCCAGAGTGGTCTCAAACTCCTGACCTCAAGTGATCCACCTGCCTTGACCTCCCGAAGTGCTGGGATTACAGGTGTGAGCCGCCACACCCAGCTTTGTCGTTGTTTTGAGTCCTACTCTGTGCCAGAAACTTTGTTAACCACCTTGGATATACTGTGTATACTGTTAATAATTTCATAGGTGAAAGTCAAATACCAAGACAAATCTCTAAAATGTTTTATTTGGGAGGGAAGGATTGCAATGCAGAGCATACACACAGACCCGGTGGTCTTCAATACATCCAGAGAACAAAGAGAAGTTTAGAGGTGTTTTAGAAAAGGGGAAATGTTACATATTGCTCTTTGAGAAAGTTCATTGGCAATGTAAGGTTGTGGGAGCTGGCAAGCTCTGTTTGGTAAGTGATGGCCGTAGGTGACACTCGTCTTAAGGCAGCAGCAGGTTCTTCCAGTAGCCATTAGATAAAACTGGTTTCAGGTTACAGCAGGCAGTTGCAGCAGCCAGGCTCACAGAGAGTTACTTTCTGGAAGCAATGTAATGTGCTCTGACTGCCTTTTTTACCCCCAAGCTTTTGACTGTTTTAGTTGGCTATGACAAGAATGACCCAGTTCTATGACCAACCTTCACACAGAATGCAGACTGTAATGTTAACTTAAAGATGAGGAAACCTAGGCTTAGGGAGGTAGAGTCACTTGCTCAGGGTCTCACAGCTATAAGTAGCAGAGGCAGGACTTGAGTCCAGGTGGTTCTGTTACCGGTGGAAGGCACTCAGGTTCTTGGTGTCTTGAACAAAGAATTAGGTGAAATGCACAAACAAAGCAAGAAAAGAATGAAGCAACAGAAGCAGAGATTTATCGAAAATGAAAGTACACTCTACACTGTGGGAGTGGGCAGGAGCATAGGAACTCTAGAGCCCCCATTACAGAATTTTCGGAGGTTTAAATGCCTCCCAAAATTTTCATTGGTTACTTGGTGTACACCCTATGTAAATTAAGAGGATAGAGTAGTTACAAAGTCATTTATTCGGCTTATCCCTGTGTAAATGGAGAAGATATTTCCTGTCATAGCTGAAGTGTTTCCATTTGATTTAATTCTGGGAAGACCTTATGTTCCTGGTCTGAAAACCCTGTTCTCCTGCCTCTGTTGGAACGCAGGTGGAGGCTCAGAGAACCCCTGTATTAGTTGGCCGGGGCTTCCATAACTAAGGACCACAGACTTAAACAATGGAAATTGACTTTCTCGCGGTTTTGGAGGCTGAAAGTCCACCATGGCGATGAGAGCAGGACTGGTTTCTCCCAGGGCCTCTCTTCTTGACTTGCCGTTGGCCGACTCCTCACCATGTCCTCACCTGCTTTTCCTCTGTGTGTGTTCCTGGTGCCCTCATATGTCCACATTTCTTCTTCTTAGAAGGACACAAATTGAATTGAAAAAAGACTCACCCTAATGGCTGAATTTTAACCTAATTACCTCTCTGAAATCTGTCTCTCCAAATACAGTCATCATCTGAGATACTGAGAACCTTCAATTAGGTAAGGACTTGAACGTATGACTTTCTGGGAAACACAATTCAACCCAGGACGAACCTCATACCTGTATTTCCTCGGGTATGGGACATACCATCCTTGAAGCATGATGGCTTCAGATATAACCTGAACACTAACAGCAGTGACTTATATCTAGAGAAAGTCGTTCCCTTTTCAAACCTCTTTCAGTTGCTCTGACTGCACCAAGAACATCTTAGCTTGGTGCTAAGGACTTCAACACTTCTCCAAAGCTAAAAAGTATCCCCTTTGAACAAATACAGCCAGCTAGCTAGCTAACTATCTTTAATATCCTTGTTTTTTTCATTTTTGCTGTCTGTTTTATTTTTATTTTTTGTTGTTGTTGTTGTTGTTTGTTTTTTGGAGACGGAGTCTCCCTTTGTCACCCAAGCTGGAGCACAATGGCACAGTCTCTGCTCACTACAACTTTGGGCTTCCGGGCTCAAGCGACCCTCCACCTGCCTCAGCTTCCTGAGTAGCTCAGACTACAGGCACCCATCACCACGCCCAGCTAATTTTTGTGTTTTTAGTAGAGACAGGGTTTCACCATGTTGTCAGGCTAGTTTTGAACTCCCGACCTCAAGTGATCTGCCTGACTTGGCCTCCCAAAGTGCTGGGATTACAGGCGTGAGCCACTGTACCCATCTGCTTGTATTTTTCTAGTGATCTAGTCAGAGTAAGGAAAAGCAGCCTTTTCATTTCAGATACTGTTGGAAAGTTTCCCTTTTATTATTTATTATCTTTTTATTATTGCCCTGGCTGGAGTGCAGTGGAAAGATCTTAGCTCACTGCAACCTCCACCTCCCGGGTTCAAGGGATTCTCCTGCCTCAGCCTCCCAAGTAGCTGGGTTTACAAGCATGCACAACCACACCTGGCTAATTTTTGTATTTTTAGTAGAGACGGGGTTTCACCATGTTGTCAGACTGGTCTCAAACTCCCAACCTCAAGTGATCTGCCTGCCTTGGCCTCTCAAAGTGCTGGGATTACAACAGTGAGCCACTGTGCCCAGCTGCATTTATTTTTCTAGTGATCTAATCAGGGTAAGGAAAAGCAGCCTTTTTGTTTAAGATAGTGATGTAAAGTTTCCTTTTTATTTTATTTTTACTTTTTTGAGGCGGAGTTGCGCGGGCTGGAGTTCACTGCATGGTCTCAGCTCACTGCAACCTCTGCCTCCCAGGTTCAAGCTATTCGTCTGCCTCAGCCTCCCAAGTAGCTGGGATTACAGACCACCAAGTCAGGCTAATTTTTGTATTTTTAGTAGAGATGAGGTTTTACTGTATTGGCCAGGCTGGTCTCGAACTCCTGACCTCAAATGATCCACCCGCCTCAGCCTCCCAAAGTGCTGGGATTACAGGTGTGAGCCACTCTGTCCAGCTGCATTTATTTTTCTAGCGATCTAGTCCTGGTAAGGAAAAGCAGCCTTTTTGTTTCAAATACTGATGTACAGCTTCTTCCCTTTTGAATAAATATGTTTTGTAAAAGACTGAGTTCATTAAAGCAACAAAAGTAGTAAGCAAATCAGAGTGAGTGGTCCATGGATGTGACAGCCTGGGTCGATGGTGCTACGATGATGGGAGGTAGGGAAATACTGCAGCCATAGGCACTGCTGAAACAGAAAAAGTCCATAGGTCAGAGGCTGAGGAGAGAAAATTCCTGAGGGATGTCTCAGCTGGGGATTGCATGGGGGATCTCAGGCTAAGATTTAGGTATTTTGCTTCCTCCCTCCTTTCTTTCTTTCTTTCCTTCCTTCCTTCCTTCCTTCCTTCCTTTCTTTCCTTTCTCTCTCTCTCTTTTCCTTCCTTTCTCTCTTCTTTTCTTTCCTTTTCTCTTTCTTCTTTCTTGACCGGGTCTTACTCTGCCGCTCAGGCTGGAGTGTGGTAGTGCAACCATAGCTCACTGTAGACTTGAACTCCTGGCCACAGGTGAGCTTCCTGCTTTAGCCTCCCACGTGGCTGGGACTACAGGTGGGAACCACCATACCTGTCTAATTTTTAAACTTTGTAGAGACAGGATCTCACTTTGTGCCAAGGCTGGTCTCAAACCCCTGGCCTCAAGTGATCCTCCCACCTCTGCCTCCCAAAAAGTTTGGATTACAGGTATAAGCTACCATGCCTAGCCTGAAGTTTTAAGTTGATGCTATCAGGTTGATTTACTATTTCCTACTTGAGGGGTGCTGCCTACCTTAAGAATCCTTTTTTTTTTAACCTCTATCCCTTTTTCTCCCTCTCCACCCAAGACAGGTTAAGAGTTTGCCAATTTCTTTTTCTTAAGCTATCCTATTGATTAGCACTAGGATATTGACTCTGGTGGTTTATCTCTGCCCACCTTTTCCTTCCCATAAACTGTGGGAGACAGTGAAACAGACTTTGTTTGATTCCAATGCCAGCTTCATCATGTAGCCACTGTCAGTACTTGAATGAGGTTTCACGATCTCCCTGGACCTCACTCTTCTCAGCTGTAAAATGGGATTAATAAGGAACACCCAGTGAGGTTCAAATGGGAAATATTTTCTAAAGCTCCTGGCCCATGTAAGCGCTCAATAAATGGTAGCTATTATTAGCTTCCTCCAAGGCAGAGAAATGTAAATGTGTACCTGCCAAGGATTCTGGGAGTATAGCCAAAGTCACCCCACCTCAGACATAAAATTTCTTCCAAGCCTTAAATTTGAGATTCTACTCTGTAATATATCCACATTTGTTTTAATATAAAAATAATGCTTTAAATTACCATCAAGGACAATTACTGCTCCAGGAAAATGGGCTTTAAGTATTCTCTGCCATGGACCCATCATGCCCTTGGTTATATATAATTTGAGTCTGAAAAGCATGAAAAATTGCATCCCTTTAACTCAGTGGCTTTCAACAAAGGGTGATTTTGCCACAGGGGACGTTTACAAAATATCTGAAGACATTTTTGGTTGTCACAATTGTGGGAGGTGGTGATATGAGCATCTAGTGTGCAGAGGCCAGGGATGTTGCTAAACATCCTGCAAGGCATTGGACAGTCCCCAGCACAAAACGGTAGACAGTCTTGGCGCGGTGGCTCATGGTCATAATCTCAGCACTTAGGGAGGTCAAGGCAGGCAGATCACTTGAGGTCAGGAGTTCGAGACCAGACTGACCAACATGGCAAAACCTCATCTCTACTAAAAATACAAAAATTAGCCAAGTGTGATGGTGTGCACCTGTAATCCCAGTTACTCAGGAGGCTGAGGCACGAGAATTGCTTGAACCCAGGAGGCAGAGGAGGTTGCAGTGAGCTGAGATCGCCCCACTGCACTCCAGCCTGGGCAACAGAGCAAAATTCGGTGTCAGAAAGCAAAACAAAACAGAAAGTATCCAGCCCTAAATGTCAATAGGCTGAAGTTAAGAAATCCTAGAGGTACTCAGAAGCCTTTGTTGTTGAAGTAAGAGTAGGTTGTTCATTCCCTCATCTCTCTCTGTTTCTCTTCATTCTTAGTCTCCATCCTTCTCTAATTCTGATTGGGTGTTTTTTCTTCCTTTTTTTTTTTTTTTTTTTTTTTGAGATAGAGTCACTCTGTCGCCAAGGCTGGAGTGCAGTGGTGTGATCTCAGCTTCTCAGCTCACTGCAGCCTCTGCCTCCTGGGTTCAAGCTATTCTCCAGCCTCAGCCTTTGAAGTAGCTGGGATTACAGGCGCCCACCATCATTCCCACCTAATTACTGTATTTTTAGTGGAGACAGGGTTTCACCATGGTGACCAGGTTGGTCTCAAACTCCTGACCTCAGGTAATCCACCCACCTTAGCCTCCCAAAGTGCTGGGATTACAGGCGTGAGCCACCACACCTGGTCCTCTGATTCTGATTGTTATCAGCTGTCTTTGCCTTCCCCTATTGGGCTGTTTCTTTGTGGTTCTCGGCAGGCTTCTCTCCCTACCTTTCATATGCTCTCGATGTCTCTTGTTCCTTCTGCCTCCTTGCCTCTCCCTTTCTCTGTCACTCTTTGTGAATGTCTCTGGTGTTCCTGCTCTCTGTATTTTATTCCCTCTCTCCTTTCCTTACCTCTGGTTCTCTTCCCCCTTTTTCTTTTTTCTCTCCCAACTCAGGTCTGTCTTCAACTTTTCCCCGATCTGTTTCTTATCTCTCCCTGGTATCTTTCTTCTTTCTCTATTTTTGTTTGTTTGTTTATTTATTTGAGACAAAGTCCCACTCTGTCACCCAGGCTGGAATGCAATAGCATGATCTCAGCACACTGAAACCTCCACCTCCACGTTCAAGCAATTCTCGTGCCTCAGCTTCCCAAGTAGCTGGGATTACAGGCGTGCGCCCCCATGCCTGGGTAATTTTTGTATGTTTAGTAGACATGGGATTTCACCATGTTGGTCAGGCTGGTCTGGAACTCCTGACCTCAATGATCCTCCCATCTCAGCCTCCTAAAGTGCTGGGATTACAAGCATTTTTGAGTATTTTGCCTCTAAATGTGGAGTAATGGAATTTAGCAACTACAGGCAAACTGTCTTTAGAAATCCTACTTGAAAAGGTATGTGGAGGAGCCAGACATGGTAGCTCATGCCTGTAATCTCAGCACTTTGGGATGCTGAGATGGGTGGATCACTTGAGTGCAGGAATCTGAGACCAGCCTGGGCCACATAGCAAAACCCTGTCTCTACAAAAGAATTAGCTGGACATGATGGTACACACCTGTGGTCTCAGCTACTTGGGAGGTTGAGATAGGAGGATTCCTTCAGCCCAGAAGGTCGAGGTTGCAGTGAGCCAAGATTGTGCCAAGATTGTGAAAGCCTGTGTAATAGAGTGAGACTTTGTCTCAAAAAGAAAAAAGAAAGATGAAAAAAGAAAAAGAAAGTAAAAGAGGCCATGGAATGGATTCTCTTTTTTTTAATAAAAAAAAATGTATATAGAGGGAGAGATTACAGCAACGGGAGGCATTTATACTACCCTATCCTCCCTTCCCCTTTAGAACAAACCAGGGACCCACAACCCATCAGATAGCAAATGCTGTCCTGGGCTTGCATCAATCCAGCAGTGGTCGGGGGTGACAGACTGCTCCATGGAGAGATGACTGCAGTCACCTGAGCCAGACCTTAGGGAAACCAGGAAGAGGATATCCGGAGTTATTCAACCTTCTCTGCTGGTGCTCAGCCCTCTGTTTCTGTCACTTGTGACCCTTTTCCCACTCTCAAGCAGTTTTGTATCTTCAACCTTCTAGCTAAGATCTTACCTCCCGCATTAGGGTTCTCCAGAGAACCAGACCAATAGGATATGGATACATATGGAAGGAAATTAATGATGAGCCATTGGCTCAGATGATGGAGGCTGCTGAGTCCAAATCTGTGGGCTGGCAGGTGGGAGATTCAGGAGAGGATGGTACAGGTGAGGTTACAGGCGGTCTGCTGGAGAATTCTGTCTTGCTTGGAGAGGCCCAGGCTTTGGCTCTATTCATGCCTTCAACTGATTAGATGAGACCCACCCACAACACAATGAACAATCAGCTTTATTGAATTTAAATGTTCATCTCATCCAGAAGCATCCTTCTAGTTGATGCATAAAATGAACCATCACACCTGCTGACTGGTGGTGAGATAAATCACGGTGCCCTCATCCTACCCTGATGTAAGATTACCGCCCATGCGTGTCTCAGGCCAGAATTCTACAAATGCTGCAGCTGTCACTGTTACTATTTGCGGTCAAGGAAGGTGAGAAGTAGAAGGAAGAATAGGTGGTCCGTCCCTGGCCAGTCTGAGGTTTGTCCTGCCGCACAATACGCTGAGAACAGGGGTTGGCTGCCTTTTTTTTTTTTTTGAGATGGAATCTTGCTCTGTTGCCAGGCTGGAGTGCAGTGGCGTAATCTCAGCTCACTGCAACCTCTGCCTCCCGGTTTCAAGTGGTTCTCCTGCCTCAGCCTCCTGAGTAGCTGGGACTACAGGCACGTGCCACCATGCCCAGCCAATTTTTATATTTTTAGTAGAGACAGAGTTTCACCATGTTGGCCAGGGTGGTCTCCATCTCTTGACCTCGTGATCTGCCCACCTCGGCCTCCCAAAGTGCTGGGATTACAGGCATGAGCCACTGCACCCGGCCAGCTGCCTATTTTTGTAAATACATTTCACTGAAACACAGCTATTCACTTACATATTGTCTGCGGCTGCTTTTATGCCACAACAGCAGAGATGAGTAGTTGCAGCAGTGATGGTAGGGCCCACCAATGTTTACTACAGGAGCCTTTACAGAACGTGTTTGCCAACCTCGTCTCAAGAGCACAGACCCGGGAGTAAGACTGCCTGACTTCCAGTCCCCATTCGTCTGCTTACTGGCTGTGTGATCTGAGCAAGGTACTTAACTTCTCTGTGCCTTCATTTTCTCATCTATATGTTGGAAGTAATAATCATCATACATACATATATAGGTATACAGCTGAAAAGTACTAGTGACAGTGCCTATCTCATTAAGCACTCCAGAACTATTGGCTGTCAGTATTAAAATTAGCAGATGTTTGCTTTCCTGAAGGTAGATGAAGGTTGATGGGACCAATATGGCTGGAGAAGCCACTGGCTTGAGGGATTTTATTTGTGTGTTTGTTTCTTATAAGGTGTTGGGCAGACCGAGTGTTTTCCCTAAGAAGGAAAAATAAGGGGGACTTTAAAAAAATCCTGTATGTGGCATTTGAAATGAAGAATATTCAGAGGGGGTTAGGAGGAAGTTTTGATGTCCAGAGGACACTGTCAGCCTCTGCTCCATCTCTCAAGAAAACTGTGCTCAAATCTGTCACTCATCAATGCTTTTAAGGGTGGGTCTGTGTGTTGAGGATGGGGGGATGCTGTTATAGTCTCCAAGGTGGGCACTGGGTGATGGTAAGAACAGCCCCTAGAAGCCGATGGCACACTTTTATGGTGCAGTTCTCTAGAAGTGGACTAGACCAGTGGGCTCAAGAGATCCACCCACCTCTGCCTCCCACAGTGTGGGACACGACCCAGGGACACTTACAATCCTCTGGACGTGGATAATCCCTGAGAATTAGAGGGAATACACTTTTTTTTTTTTTTTGAAACAGTCTTGCCCCGTTACCCATGCTGGAATGCAATGGTGCAATCTCAGCTCACTGCAGCCTCCACCTCCCAGGTTCAAGCGATTCTCCTGCCTCAGCCTCCCAAGTAGCTGGGATTGCAGGTGCCTGCCACCTTGCCTGGCTAATTTTTTTTTGTATTTTTAGGAGACACAGGGTTTTGCTATGTTGGCCAGGCTGGTCCCAAACTCCTGACCTCAGGTGATCCACCCTCCTCAGCCTTCCAAAGTGCTGGGATTCCAGGCATGAGCCACCGCACCCAGCCTCAAGGGAATACACTTCTGTCTGTGGAGTTTGAGACATCGCCACAGGCAATAATGAGGAGCCTTGGGGATTAGTAATCCTAACCAGTGTCCGCACAGCAAGTTTCTACTTTCCTTCCATGGCTGGTCCAAGATGTCAGAAGTGGGGAGGTCACTGCCTGTGTGGCCATTCTACACCAGAATCACAAGCAGCTGACCATGGGCTAAATGGAGTTGGCAGATGCATTTCATTTGGCCCAAACAAGCAACGTTTTTGAAAAACAGAGCCAGCTGTTAAACATCTAAGGATTTTGCACACAAAAATAAATGCTGATGGGTTCCTTCTCTTGAGCCTCTGGGAGATTGGGCAACAGTGAGCCTGTATTCCCACAGGACGCTAATGAGCTGGAGCTAGGCAGCCTGTGCTCTCCAGGTCACCAAAGTACGCAACGCTGCCTTTTGTCCTACAGCTGGCCCCTTCCATTAGCTTCAGTAACCTGCCGGCCCCCTGGAGGCTTGAGTGGACAAGTCCTGAGCTACACATTTGCTGGAAGCACCAGCAGAGACAGACATGGCCTCTGCAAAGAGCACACTCTGCAGCTGGTAGATTCTAAGATAAGGCTTTTATAGATTCTGGAATCATGGGAATATATGGCTGAAACACTCCTTTGCAGGGCCAGAATCCAAGTTCTCCAACTCCTGGCGTGTGTGTGGTGTGTGTATGTGTGTGCACGTGCATATGTGCGTGCATGTACACACCTGTGTATGGGCGGGGAGATAGAGATAAGGGAGCAAGTTATTTTCTACCTTAGAGGCAAATTTTTCTTTTCTTTTCTTTCTTTCTTTTTTTTTGGAGGCAGAGTCTCGCTCTGTCCCCCAGGCTGGAGTGCAGTGACACAATCAAGGCTCACTGCAGCCTCAACATCCTGGGCTCAAGCAATTCTCCCAACTCAGCCTCCTGAGTAGCTGGGATTATAGGCATGTGCCACCACACCCAGCTAATTTTTGTATTTTTTGTAGAGATGGGATTTCACCATGTTGCCCAGGCTGGGCTTGGACTCCCGGGCTCAAGAGATCCACCCGCCTCTGCCTCCCAAAGTGCTGGGATTACAGGCATGAGCCACTACACCTGGCCCTTCTTTTCTAATCTTTTTATTAGCCCTAAGAATATAAATTTTCATCACCACAACCTCTATCTTCTGGAATTATTCAAAAGGAAGCTTCTATCCTTTCCTTCGCCTGGTCCCTGTCTTTTCTCCAAGAGTGGAGAAATTACATATCTGATAAGAAAAGACTGGAAAGATGAAATCTCAGAGTGGAGTGCATCAGTCCCTTGGATTTTCTTCTGGAGCTCTGGGCTTGTCCCTGGATGAGGGTGTCATACATGCATCAGCATGACTGGGGCAGGGCTTGGGGCTGGCCTTGCAGAAACAGAAGTAGATGTCCATTTTCCTCTGCCTCTACTCCTGAGGCCCAGAATAGCTCCTTTGCAGCTGTTCTTCTGCTGTTTCTCTTTAGTGGATTTTAGGATCCAGGCTCAGAGATATGTATTAGGGAACCACACTGTGGTTGTAGGTACAAGCTTTACCTTCCAGTCAGGCATTACCAACAATAAAGCTAGTATTTCGGCCAGTTATTTGTTGTTATGCTTATTCCTCAATTTGTTCATAATGCAAAAGAAAAACATGAATGGTTCTAAGTAGCACATGACAGGGATCCCCAGAGGGACAACAGTCAAAATTCTACTCCGTGGGTGGATCCAGAATCAAGGAGCCGAAACAGCTTGGAGAAATTGACCTTCAGCAGAAGGCTGGAAACTGTTTTGCATAAGACAGGGTGGACCCCGTCCCACATCCCTCATCTTATTTGCATTTATCAGTGGTTGTGTCTGCAGACAGTTAGTCATGAGCCAATTATGCCTTCTGCATGGGGAATTTTAACCAGTTTACCCAACAGACACAAAGTCTGTGTGACAGGAGGCTCCAGTTCCCTGGATGGCAGCTTTTCTGGAGACACATGGCAATTGACCAGTTGGCCAGCTCTCTGCTCTAGTTGCCTTCCATTAATATTTTGTCAATTTCATTAACATCTACAAGGTTGGGGGAAAGTATGAAGGGATTGGAAAGCCAGAGAAGAAGCTGAGATCCCTTTGTACGTGAGTCACTCCCAAAGACTGACCCTCTTCAGCTCCTGAGACCGACAGAAACTCTTTGATCCCATTCATTTCCATGCTGAGGTTGATAGTTTCATGGGCTTCAAAGCTTCTTAACCAACAGCTTGCTGCCTGCCAGTCTTTTGTGTGCAAAAAATTTCTTCAAAATACATTCACTCAAAAGCTTGTATAAGCAAATGCATCCCGGGGAAGATGAGATTCCACGCTGAGCAGGGGGTGTCTCTTCATTGCCAGTTGCATTATAGTCGTTGCTTGCTTCCTATAGAATATTCCCACCTTCCATGTGGAGAAGTTACTTGCTAGAAGTCTCTCTCTCTTTTTCTTCATTTCTACAATCTGATCTGTTTGGAGAGGGACTTTCTTATTTACACAGAGGACCACACATTGTAGGATTCCACTTAAATAAATTGTCCAGAAAAGGCAAATCCATAGAGACAAAGTAGATTAGTGGTTTCCTGGGGCTGCGAGTGAAAATGTGAGGTACCTATAAACGGATGTGTGGGATCCTACTGGGGTGATGAAAATGTTCTAAAAATAGATGATGTTGGATGGTTACACAAGTTAGTAAATTTGCTAAAAGTTGTTAAATTATACACTTAAAATTGGTAAATGTTACGATCTCTAATTTGCAGCTCAATCAAGTTGTTTATTTAAAAGAGAGAAAGGCCGGGTGTGGTTGCTCATGCCTGTAATCCCAGAACTTTGGGAGGCCAAGTAGGAGGATCACTTGAACCCAAGAGGTGAGACTAGCCTGGGCAACATAGTGATATCCCATCTCTACAAAAAAATTTAAAACATTAGCTGGGCCTGGAAGCATGCCCCTGCAGTCCCAACTTCTTGGGAGACGGAGCTGGGAGGATCACTTGAGCCCAAGAGGTTGAGGCTACTGTGAGCTGTGATTGTACCACTGCACTTCAGCCTGGGCAACTGAGCAAGACCTGTTTCCAAAAAAATAAAAATTAAAAATTGAAATTAAAAGAAGAGAGCACAGGTAGGCTTTGACAGTTGTTGGTGCCCTGCCCACATTTCCTAGGCCCTCATATTCCTACGTAGGCTCACTGGCTTCTAACTTCAGTCCTAGGGCTCTTTGCCTAAGGGTGCTTTCTGGCCACCAGCATCTGTTCTGTCCACAGGTGTGGCAGACTTGAAATGCCAGAGAATTCATGTTCTGTGAGAGCAGATCTCAACCAATAATTACTAGGAAAGGGTGTATAAATACCTCAGCTCCTTTGTTTTGGGGTTACATTTAATACCTTGTTACCCAGAGTTCTCCAAGCAATATTGGACTCTAGTTTACCAAACAGTAAGTTGCTTGATGAGATAAATTCCCTTCCCTTCCCTGTCTCACTTTCCTAAGTCCCCTTCTGGTGTTTCCTGAGATCTCTACTGAAACATGTAACTTACACTGAAATTATTGTCGCAGAGTCTCCTTCCCTCTAGAGAAGACTTACTAGAAACTAGCCAGAACTGAAAGTTGATTAAACAGTTTAAATTGAAGTTAAGCCATAGACTTTGGGGTCTGGTGGGCTGGGCTGGAGTCTCAGTCCTATCTTACTTGCTATGTGACTTTGACTAAGTTACATGACTCTAAAGTTTCATATTTTCCATGTGTCTAATCAGGATAATGATGATACCTCTGTTAGAGAGATAGTGTGAGGATGCAACACCACAGTGCAGCTGGAGCCCTTAGCAGAGGAATTGGCACTTGGTAAATTTGTAATTATATGTAATTTTATGAGATCATAACTGCTTCACCAAATAATCACAGACATTTGAACCACACTGAAAAACAGGGTCAGTTGAATTTGCTGGAGCTCATCCATAGAGTGTGGAGTTGTATCTAGGATCAAAATGCTCTGATCTTCCCGCTTTGAACGACACCAGCACTTGTCTGCATAGGAGTGGGCAGAAAGTGAAACTGGGCCGGGTGCGGTGGCTCACGTCTGTAATCCCTGCACTTTGGGAGGCTGAGGCAGGTGGATCATGAGGTCAGGAGTTCAAAACTAGCCTGGCCAGCATGGTGAAACTCCACCTCTACTAAAAATACAAAAAAAAAAAAAAAAAAATTACCCGGGTGTGGTGGCACACACCTGTAATTCCAGCTACTCCAGAGGCTGAGGCAGGAGAATTGCTTAAGCCCGGGAGGCAAAGGTGGCAGTGAGCTGAGATCGCATTACTGCACTCCAGCCTGGGCAACAGAGCAAGACTCTGTTGCAAAAAACAAAAAAAAAAAAAAGAAAAAAAGAAAAAAAGTGAAAATGACTGTGCCTCTTGTCTTGATGAACAAACTGGATTGAATACTTCTCCAAATGGACCTATTTAACTCAAGTAATTATCAAAAATGAGTAGAATTAATTTTATGACCTTCTCAGAAGAAGGGGACATTATCTTAGTTCCATATTAAGCCTGGCTTTCCCATTGGTTGGAAGAGTGATTCTGCTGTGACTGATTATGAAACTTTGAAAAGTTATTTTGCTTCTCTTTCCCTAGGTCCTTATCTATAAAAAAGGAGATAAGGATGCTTACCTTGAAGGGATATCCCAAAGATTACATGACTCAGTATATGTAAAGAGAATTATACAAGGTCCGGAATGTAGTAGATTGCTAACAAACATGTCTCTTTCTCCCTCGGTTAGTGCTTCTCCAGTGACGTTAACTTGGATAGAAATTTCGTTCCTTCAGCTTGTAAGGAAATAGAGCATGTGTCGAGGCTTAAGTGAAAGTCATTAAGCTGGCAGAAAAAATCCAGCCAGCATGGCATATATACCACCATTTCCCTTTCTGCAAGATGGCAGACATTACTAATCGATCATTGCTCTTCTCATTTGAGTTTGGACCTAGTCCCAGAATCTTCCAGGAGGGCACTGGAGAGCACCACTACCAACCCATCAAATTAGGCATACAGGATGAAAGTTATTTGCCAACCCCTAGTGTAAGCTTAAAAATAATGGAGTTTAGCACAAGGTCTGCTTCTCAGTAAACACTTAATAAATTGATGACTAAAGGATAAATGATAAATATTAAGTGAGATATTTAATACTGCTATCATCTGTGTCTTCATCAGGCAATCTTGTTCAAAGATCAAGCCCAAATTCCTCCAGGTTCTTCCTCCCAAAATGTGTATCTTCCTTTAGTAATTGAAGGCTTTGGAGGATACCTGGAAGGCTCATAAATTTAGGTATAAAGGAGCCTCCTCTGGAAATGTCCTTGGGTTCTACATCTGTAGATTCAGCCAACCACAAATCAAAAATATTCAGGGAAAATATATAACAATATAACAAAAAATGCAAATGAAAAAATACAGTATAACAATATTTACATAGCATTTACGTTGTATAAAGTGTCATAAGTAATCTAGAGGTGATCTAAAGCTTACTGGCAGATGTACATATGTTATATGCAAATACTAAGGCATTTTATATAAGGGGTGTGAGCACCTGTAGATTTTAGTATTGGAGGGGAAGAGGCCTCGAACCAGTTCCCCACAGACAACAAGGATGACTACATATTGATATAATCTCATCTTGAGAGATTTAAACTTCTTTAGTGACAGCATTTTTATCTAGTGCTGGCTGCACAGAAACTTCTTGGAAGTATAAGTTATCCAAGGAGTTTATTCCGGTGATGAAGGAGAAATCCTTAATTGGTAGAACATAGCCGACTATTTTCCGACCAGGAGGCACATCTCAAAACTGTATGTCAGGAGGCTTCAACAGAGCTGTAATGCCAAGCCTGATGGTGATCTCCTTAGGAAATTGGTTTTAGCAGTAGGAATGACTGCCCTTTTAAAGCAAAAAGACCAGCATCTGATACCAAGTCTGTGATTGCAGCATCCCATGCTATTAATCGCTGCAAGATTGATTCCTAGTCAAATGTTTGCTTTCTGTATTGTGAACTTAAAAGTATTGGTTATATTTATACAATTGTGAAAACCAAATATATTTATTATAAATGCCGAAAATTTGAAAGAAGAAAGGATAATCCTCCATAGTTTCACCACCCAAAGATGGTCCGTGTTAAAGCCTGGGGCATTTCTCTCATCATTTTTATGCATATTTTAATATAATTATGTTTATGTATCACATATAAAGACTTTAGCTCCTGATTTTTTCATTTAACTTTATAACATAGCATTCCTCTATGTTTTCGCAAACTCTTCATGAATGTTTTAGTTGTTACAGGAATATTCCAATTAGTGGATATGCCACAGTTTACTTAACCATTAGACAATATTATTGAAAGTTAGATTGTTTCAGGTGGTTTGCTATTGCAAAGATGCTACAATGACTATTTTTGCATGTACAGGTTTTTTTGTATGTGTGTAGGAATGTTTCCTTGAATTCGATTCTAATCTCCGATTCTCTCTCTCTCTCTCTCTCTGAAATATAAAATATATAAAGTATATGCAACTTAAGTGTAGAGCTCAGCTAATTTTTACACATGTATACACCAGTGTACCGCTACCCAAACCAAATGTATATATCATTTCCAGCACCCCTGAACAGTTCCTTCCATGTTTGTTTGATCGATAGATTGATTCATTTATTTCTTGTTGTTGTTATTGTTATGGTTTTGAGACAGGGTCTCTCTCTGTTGTCCAGGCTGGAGTGTAGTGGTGCAGTGGTGCAAACATGGCTCACTACAACCTCAACCTCCTGGGCTCTAGCAATCCTCCTCCCTCAGCCTCCTGACCGGCTGGGACAACAGATGTATACCACCACACTTGGCTACATTTTTTATATTTGTTTATTTTTTGTAGAGACTAGGTCTTGTTAGGTTGCCCAGGCTGGAATGGCATGAGTTTCAAACAAACACTTAACAGCCTACAGAGTAACACATCTCTTTCTTTGCCCTAAAAAATTAGCAGTGTCTTATCTGACCCAGAACTCAATTACTGTGGTAGATTATAGCAATATGAGTGATAGCTTCCTTTAGCACCGCTGTGACGCCTCAGCATGCTGGATGTCCCTCCAAAAGCAAGTTTTTCAGAGCTGCTTCCACTGTCTGTGAAAGAAAGTGCTGGGGGTGGGGGTGGTGCTGCTCCAGCTCCACAGATGGCCTTGAGTCCTCTTCCCTCTGTCCTAGGTATACTGATGAGAAAGTTTAAAGATAGCACATTTTTTCTTCCCAGTATATAAATGACTTTGGCAATAGCCAGTAATTTTCTCTCTTTCTAGCAATTTCGGAACTTTTACATGACAACTCACCATGGATAATAGTGTGGATTTTAAAGTAAAATGTCCATAAATGCAAATACATCTATATAAATAAAAGGTAATTATGAGTAAAAATAAATACGTCTCTTAAGACTCCTCTGATCCTCTCTCTACTCTAATCCTCATCACTACCAGCACCACCATCACTACTAGTTTTGTTAAGCCCTACTGCATGCAAAGGATTACCTGTTATTTACGCACATCACCTCATTTCATTCTCACAACAACCCTCTCCCCATTTTACAGATAAGAAAACTGACACCTTGTGCCACACAAGGAATAAGGTTTGGAAATGAGATTTGAACCCATTGTGGTCTGCCTCCAAAGCTAGCATATTTCATCGCCACGTGTACCTTTGCTAAGGTAGTCAGATGCCTCCTTGAAGTTTTAGGTGATGGCAGTTTACTGATCTTCCATTTCAATTTCTGAAAATTGACCTATTTGAAATGGTGTGTACCCATTCACACACGAACACACACAAAATCTGTACTTTTTACCCTTGGTGGAATGGGACATCCTATGCATAGTTAATAAACAAATGTAGTTATAGTGGCATTAATATATTCATGGCTTTATTGAGATTTAATTTACATACCGTAAAATTAACCTGGTTCAGTGTATTTATAGAGTTATGCAACCGTTACCAAAACCTAACTTTACTTAGGTCATTTCCATCACCTTCAAAACAATGTACCCATGACAACCATTAGTCTCCTTTCTGTCTCAGTAGGTTGGCCTATTCTGGACATTTCACATACATAAAATCATATAGCATGTGGTCTGCTGTGTCTGGCTTCTTTCCTGTGCGTAATGATGTTATTGAGACTTGCCACATGGAAGTATGAATCAGTACTTCATTCCTTTGCCTCACTGAATAGTAGTACACTGTACGATTCACAGATCCACTACGCTACACATCTTTCTCATTCTTCCCCATTTCACAGGGCTCACGTTGTTGAACACTGTCTTCTTCTTTCTCGAGCCTCTCATAACCTCCACTGCCTCCTTTCATAGTTTATTCCCAAAGTGCTGCTTTCATTTTTTATTTTTTTCTCTATGTCTTCTAAATTCTTCATTGGTTGGTTAGTCGGTTACATGAGTAAGTTCTTCAGTGGTGATTTCTGAGATTTTGGTGCACCCGTCAACCGAGCAGAGTACACTATACCCAATGTGTAGTCTTCTATCCCTCACTCTGCTCTTACCATTTCCCTGGAGTCTCCAAAGTCCAGTGTATCATGCTTATGCCTTTGCATCCTCAGAGCTTAGCTCCCACTTATGAGTGAGAGCATATGATATGTGGTTTTCCATTTCTAAGTTACTTCACATAGAATAATGCTCTCCAATTCCATCCAGATTACTGCAAATGCCTTATTTTGTTCCTTTTTATGGCAGAGTAGTATTCCATGGTATATATATACACCACATTTTCTTTATTCACTTGTTGATTGAACCAAATATTTTTATTTTTTTAATTAATTTAAATTTTAAAAACCTTGTTTTATTTACATTAAGATTTTACTCCATCTGGATTTTTTTTTTAATTTTTAAAAATGTTTTTAATTTTTTTTTTTTTTTTTTTTTTTATAGATTGTCACTCTGTTGCCCATGCTGGAGTGCAGTGGCACCATCTCGGCTCACCGCAACCTCCACCTCCTGGTGGAGTAATTCTGCCTCAGCCTCCCAAGTAGCTGGGATTATAGGCATGTGCCACCACACCCAGCTAATTTTTTTGTATTTTTATTAGAGATGGGGTTTTACTGTTGTCCAGGCTGAGCTCATAACCTTGACCTCAGGTGATCCACCTGCTTCAGCCTCCCAAAGTGCTGGGATTACAGACATGAGCCATCATGCCCAGCCTGCC
Organism: Cacajao melanocephalus; assembly: GCA_963573385.1. NCBI lineage: Eukaryota > Metazoa > Chordata > Mammalia > Primates > Pitheciidae > Cacajao > Cacajao melanocephalus. The sequence goes on along the minus strand of CAUYLG010053315.1, from coordinate 6,494 downwards.
TGGATTTTTAAAAAAAATATTTGGTGTATGATAGGAGTTTGACGTTATTTTCTTTCAATGGAAAATCAGTTGGACTAGGAATGTACTTCAAATAAACCATATTTCCCTACCAAATTCAAATATTGTCTTTGAGTTCTGTTATATTGATCTAATTTTTTGTTTCCAAACTAGCAACATCATGTTTGTTTATAGTTGACTTTATAGTATATTCTGATATATATGTCTGCCTTGTATGCATATATGAGTGTATGTTTGTGTTTATATTTCCATTGGCCATTTAAGGGTATTTCCTCTTCCATTTGTTTAATCCAATCTCCCTTTTCCCTTCCAACCACAATTAAAAGCAAGCTGTTGATATTTGTATTGATATTGAACTTGAAGTTAATTTTATTGATTTTTGCAAGATTTGTTACAAAACTTACAACTTACCCATGCAAGACTGAGCATTTATTTTCATTTGTGTGGATCGTGTTTTACGAAATTCAGTGAGATTTTAGGGAATTATTTTACAAATAGTTTTCTTATCATTCCTAAGTCCTTTTTCTTAAGTGGTTTCCCAATTTATTGTATAGTTCATGCTGTTGTGCCCAGAATATTTTTCCATCTAATTTTCCCCCATATCCATTTCAAGGTTCTTATTGCTAGTATAGAGAAAGGTTATTAATATTTGTATATTTTTACTGTTTCCAGTTCCCTTACAAATTCTTATTGATTCTAGTAGGGTTTTGTTGTTGTAGTATTTTTGTTTTTTGACTAGAGTCTACCAGGTTTCTTTAGTATATGTGATGGTAAATTTTAGGTGTACTCTTGAATGGATTAAGGAAGGCCTAGAGAAGTGAAATAAAGCATTGCTTCTGGAGTGTCAGCGAGGGTGCTTCCAGAGGAGGCCGGCATGTGAGTCAGTGGATTCGCTGGGGAGGATCTACCCTCCAAGTGTACAGGCACCATCCAATCAGCAAGGAGCACAGGTGGAACAAAAAATAAGAGAGGAAAGAATTTCCTCTCCTATTCTTGGAGAAATGCACTCTCTATCCTGGCAAAAGGAATACTTTCCTCCTCTCCTTCTGATATAGTTTGTCTGTGTCCCCACCCAAATCTCACCTTGAATTGTAATAATCCAGATGTGTTGAGGGTGGGGCCAGGTGGAGAAAATTGCATCATGGGAGCAATTTACCCCATACTGTTCTCATGGTAGTGAATAAAGTCTCATGAAATCTGATGCTTTTATAAATTGGAGTTTCCCTGCACAAGCTCTCTCTTGCCTGCCACCGTGTAAGATGTGAGTTTGCTCCTCCTTGCCTTCCACCATGATTGTGAGGTCTCCCCAGCCATGTGGAACTGTGAATCCATCAAACCTCTTTCCTTTATAAATTACCCAGTCTCAGGTATGTCATTATTAGCAGCACGAGAACAGATGAATACACCTCCTCTTCTCTCTCTCTCATGGAGGTGGGTCACTCTCCTCCTGCCCTTCGACATCAGAACTCCAGGTTTTCTGGCTTTGGGACTTCCAAACTTACTCAGTGCCCCTTGTGTTTGAGGCCTTTGGCCTTGGACAGAGTTACACTATTGGTTTTTCTGACACCGAGGCTTTGGACTTGAATGGAGCCATGCTACTGGCATCCTAGGATTTCCCGCCAACAGATAGCCTGTCCTGAGACTTCACCTCCATAATCATATGAGCTAATGCCTCTAATAAACCCCCTTTCATGTATCTATAGCTACATCTCTATTTATATCTATGTATATCTATATCCTATTGGTTCTGTATCTATGGAGAACTCTCTTACAGTATACAAGCAAACCAACAGCAAAAAAGAGAGTTTCAGCTTTTCTTTTCCAATACTTACAGATTATTTTATTTTCTTATCTTAATGTATTTACAAGAACTTTTAAATCCTTTAATTTTTGCCATTTTGAGTAATTTTTTTGTTCCATAGCCTGCATTATATTTAATTTCCTTCTATGACTGGATTGCTTGGTGATTTATTAGGAATGACTCTCAAGTGTCATCAAATGGTTTCTCAGCTCCACCTTCAATACAGTAGTGGAATTGATGGATTATGTTGATACCTCACCTGAATCAACCCAGACTTAAATTCCTGGAATAAACTGCTTGATCATAACATATTATTCCTTTGACACTGGTAGTTTATTCAAAAGCTTAATTTTTATTTGTAAGTAAAGTTAACTTACAGTTTTCTTTTCTGGTGGTATCTTTACCAAAACTGATTTTTTTTTCCTTAGTTGAAAAGCTCTGCATTCCTTTCTGTGGCAGGGAGTAGCAACCTTGTGATAAAGGAAAAACTTCAGCCAAATTAAATTTAAAGGAGTTCAATTGATCCATGAACAATTCATGAATTGGGAAGCCTTCCCAGCCGGGTAGGCTCCAAGACTCCAGCACAGCCATGGGGTGGAAGAAGGTTTGTGGACAGAAAAAGGCAAATGATATACAGAAGACAGAAGTGAGGGACGGAAACAGCTGGGTTGGTTACAGCCCATGTTTGCGTTATTTGAACATGATCCAAACAGTTGGCTGCATTTAATTGGCCAAAACTCGGTGACTGTCACAAATGTAGGCTATGGTCTGTTTATACCTCCACTTGTTATAGTTCACTAGGTACAGAAAAACCTTTAGGCCAAACTTAAATACATAAGAAGGCACCTTTAGGCTACACTTAATTTAACACTTGGCTTACACATTTGTATCACCTGGAGAACTGTTTCAAGATGCTGACAGCTGGCACACCCCACACCAGTTGAATTGATATTTCTCAGTGTGAGATTTGGACATCATTAGCTTTAAAAATTTTCACCAGCATGACTCCACCATGCAGTCAAGTCTTGTTCTCTCTCAAGTCTGAGAACAACTGTGTACAACTTGGAATTAAGTAACATTGGAGCAATCCTTTTTATTACACATCAGGTTATATACAACTCAGCTTTGAACCTCTATCTGGTAAATTTTTAATCTCTATCCGGTCATTGGTTTCTCCAAGTTTTCTGCCTTGAGTCATTTTTAATGTTTTTTTTTTCCAAGAAATTATCCAGTTAATCTAGGTTATCAAATATATTGCCATAGGATTGCATGTGATAGGACAGGTGCGGTGGCTCACGCCTGTAATCTTAGCTCTTCGGGAGGCCCAGGCAGGTGGATCAACTGAGGTCAGGAGTTTGAGACCAGCCTGGGCAACATGGTGAAACCTCATCTCTACTAAAAATACAAAATTAGCTGGGTGTGGTGGCACATGCCTGTAATCCCAGCTACTCGGGAGGCTGAGGCAGGAGAATCACTTGAGCCTGGAAGCTGGAGGTTACAGCATTGCGCCATTGCACTCTAACCTGGGTGACAGAGTGAGACTCCTTCTAAAAAAAAATGCATGTGATATTCTATTTTCCTTTACTTCTGTAATTTTGGCTAAGTTTTCTTTTTTACATATACTTTTTTTTCCCCTAAATCAGACTTGCCAGGAGTTTAATCTGATGTTTCAAAAAATGAGCTTTTAAGTTGATTTTTACTTTCTGCTATTATTTGTGTTTTCCATTTCATTACATTTAGCTTTTGTCATTATTATTTTTTTATGTAGAATTCCTTTTAGTTTATTTTGTTCTTATTCTAACCTCTGGGCTAATATGTTTCTTCATTGCCTTATTAGTCATTCTTTATATGAAGGTTTAGCAGTCTATTAATTTTCCTCTGACTACAGCTTTTGTTGTATTCTATTGATTTTGTGACATTCTCTTATTGCTTTTTTAAAAAAAGATTAAATTCCATTATCTAGGATGGTGTTTCTCACTTTTTAAGTTATTAAAACAAATAAAATAATAAAATACTTCTAATATTATTGGATTATGATTAGAGAGAACTTGGCTTGAGAAAAATCTTTTTTATTTCATTTGTTGAGGTTTATTTTATGTTTAGGTATATGACAGATTCCATGGATATTAGAAAATAATCTTTCTGTTAAGATGTTTCTCTGTGTATCTATTAAATTGAGTTTGTAAGTTGCAATGTGCAATTGCTCTATGTCCTTACTTATTTTTCTTTCTATTTATCTACCTGCTAGGGAAAAGAAGCATATTGATTTCTTCAGACATATGTGTACTTATTTTATCACATTCTCATTGTTTTTCTTTTTCTTTTTCTTGTATTTTAGGTTCTGGAGTACATGTGCAGATCAGGCAGGATTGTTGCATAGGTACATACATGGCAATGTGGTTTGCTGCCTCCATCCCCCCGTCAACTACATCTGGCATTTCTCCCCATGTTATCCCTCCTCGACCTCCCCACCCCCCTGTGGTCCCTCCCTTGGCACCCCCAAGCAGACCCCAGTGTGTGATGCTCCCCTCCCTGTGTCCATATGTTCTCATTGTTCAACACCTGCCTAAAACTGAGAACATGCCGTATTTGATTTTCTGTTCTTGTGTCAGTTTGCTGAGAGTGATGGTTTCCATATTCATCCATGTCCCTAGAAAGGACACGAACTCATCATTTTTTATGGCAGCATAGTATTCCATGGTGTATATATGCCACATTTTCCTTGTCCAGTCTATCATGGATGGGCATTTGGGTTGGTTCCAGGTGTTTGCTATTGTAAACAGTGCCACTATGAACAGACGTGTACATCTGTCTTTATAATAGAATGATTTATAATCCTTTGGGTATATACCCAGTAATGAGATTGCTGGGTCAAATGGTATTTCTATTTGTAGGTCCTTTAGGAAGCGTCACACTGTCTTCCACAATGGTTGAACTAATTTACACTCCCACCAACAGTGTAAAAGTGTTCCTATTTCTCCACATCCTCTCCAGCATCTGTTGTCTCCAGATTTTTTAATGATCGCCATTCTAGTTTTCAGATCTTGTACTATATATTACTATGTGCTGAGTGCTACTTCAAGTGCTTTTTAACATTAATTCATATATTTAAGCCCCTTGACAATCGCAGGAGGAGGGTGCCATGTTCTCCCAGTTTTGCAGATGAAAAAGAAAGGAGAAAATGAAACAATCTCTCCAGCGTGCCAGAGTTAGTAAGAAGTACATGTGAGATTCAAACCCAAGTGGTTTGGGTCCAGAGTCTTGTTCTCCACTGTTGCTCTGCCTCTGACGTCTACAGCTTGGTTGATTGGTCTCCCCTTCCTGCCAATGGCTTTTTCATTACATGGTTAACATATATTCTTATGTTCTTCGTCTCTTCTTTTCATTACCTGGTTAACATATGTTCTTAGGTTCTTCATCTCTTCTTTTTTGCATTTTTTTTTAAAAGAGACATGGTCTCACCCTGTTGCCCAGGCTGGAGTTCAGTGGTGTGATCATGGTTCACTGCAGCCTCGACCTTCCAGGCTCAAGCAGTCCTCCCACTTTAGCCTCCTGAGTAGCAGCACTGCAGATGCACAGCCACCACACCCAGCTAGGATGTTCTTTGCAGGGACACGAATGAAACTGGAAACCCTCATCCTGAGCAAACTAACACAGGAACAGAAAATCAAACACTGCATGTTCTCACTCATAAGTGGGAGTTGAACAATGAGAACACAGGGAGGGGAACACCACACACGGGGTTCACTGGGGAGTAGGGGCAAGGGGAGGAATAGCATTAGGACAAATAACCATGCACGCAGGGCTTAAAACCTAGATTCCAGTTGATAAGCACAGCAAACCACCATGGCACATGTATACCTGTGTAATAAAACTGCTCGTTCTGCACATGTATCCAAGAACTTAAAGTAAAATTTTAAAAATTTAATTTTTTGTAGAGACAGGGTCTCACTATATTGCCCAGGCTGGTCTTGAAATCCCAGACTCAAGCTGTCCTTCCACCTCTGCCTCATGTTGTGCTGGGATTATAGGTGTGAGCCGCCACACCAGATCATTCTCTGTCTTCTTACGCGACCCCTTTCCTGCAGCTCCAGTCAATGGGCCCCGGGTGAGTCAGGATAATCAGCGCTGTTTTCTGCTATGTCTTTGGACTCTGACTTCAACTTCAATTCATCAACAAAAATGAACTGAGCTCTTACCATGTGCCAATCACTTAGCAGTCAACAAAGCAGACACAACCTTACCCTCATGGGTTTTATAATCTAATGGGGTGAGAGAGACAACAGGAAATAGAATAAGTAAACACAAGGTGGTCAGTGCTCGGGAAAACAATAAAGTCAAGGAAGGCAATCGGGGATGCTGGCTGAGGCACTGTAATTCCATTGGGCTAGTTGGGAAAGACTTAAATGAGAATGTTACCAGTGGTGAATTTGCATGGGTCTGCAGCAACCTCAATTCTTACCTCTACAGAAGAAAGAATTCAATTAGGGGCATAGGGCAGAAGGAGAAACCGAGGCAAGTTTTAGAGCAGCAGTGAAAGTTTATTAAAAAGTGTTAGAGCGAGTATGGCCACATGTGTGGCTCACCCCTGTAATCCCAGCACTTCAGAATCAGAAGTGGGCAGATCACCTGAGGTCAGGAGTTTGAGACCAGCCTGGCCAACATGATGAAACCC
>CAUYLG010053310.1:0-27654 GCA_963573385.1 Cacajao melanocephalus | reverse complement strand
TCTTTCTTTTGTAAACTGCTCAGTCTCAGGTATGTCTTTATAAGCAGCGGGAAAATGGACAAATACACATGTGTTTTGGCAATTATTCTATAAACAGGGTAATTATAGTTGAAAGGAGAGTCAAGGATACAGTCAGTACTTTGCCTTCATACCTCACCTTACTTTAATATCAATAATTCTCTATTTCAGTCTTTCTGATTTCCTGTGTCACACTCCCAAAGATCCCAGTTCAATATGCATGATACTTTTTAGTACTCTCTGGGATTTTATTAGTTCTTAAAAGAAATATCGGTTTTGTATTCCTGCTTAAAATATTCTGAAATATGTCCTAATCATAAAAATTCAGAGCACACTTACTTTAGAGTTACCGTATGGTAAATGAAAGTGTTTTGTTTAAAATATTTAGTTTAAGCTTTAAGTATTTCTTTACAAATCATTAACTGAAAATATTTATCATTCCCTTAATTCCTATTTTGCTGAAATTTCAAGCCAAGGATACAGATACCAGTCTTTAAATATTACATGATAGCCAAAAATGTTCATTTTATACTGGAAATCTCACTTTATGATGTAAGAATATTTTATGGGCTAGGCGCAGTGGCCCACACCTGGAATCCCAGTACTTTAGGAGGTCAAGGTGGGCAGATCACCTGAGATCAGGAGTCCAAGACCAGCTTGACCAACATGGTGAAACCCTGTCTCTACTAAAAATACAAAAAATTAGCCAGGCATGGTGCTGGGTGCCTGTAATCCCAGCTAATCCGGAGGCTGAGGCAGGAAAATTACCTGAACCGGTAGGCGGAGGTTGCAATAAGCCTAGATCTTGCAACTGCACTCCAACCTAGGCAACAAGAATAACACTCCGTCTCCAAAAAAAAAAAAAAAAAAGTAAAACAAAGAATATTTTACGAAATGCAATTATGAAATTGTAGGTTAAATGTAGGATTATTTTATCTTATATAATCAATAAATATGTGTTAAAATATCCCTTAGCAACTTAGCAAAATAATCTTTATTATATTAAATAATATTTACAAGAAAGCAACAGACAACACAAAGTAAGTGTGAAATGTAATGGAAATTCCACTATGTCCTGACTAATCCAATTGTGTATGCACAATTACAATAAAAAGATACGAAGCTTCCAACTATTAGAAAGAATACAGAGTGTTTACTCTATGCAGGTGATATGGTAGCCTCAAAGTTTCAAGAAAATCAATGATCAAATTTAGAATTAATGAGAATATTTATAAAGTGAATAGACATGAGATCAACATATTCAAATCTGTACTGTTACTTATATTAACAATAACCAGTTAAAATATAATATAAAAATAATCCCATCCAAAAAATAGCAATACATGAGTGTGCTTCTAACAAGAAACGCACACGAATCCTTACTGAACCAGAAAAAGACACTGAAGAACCGTTAATCTTTAATAATAATAATGAAGACCCCCTACCATAAAAAAAGACAATTGTTAATAAAATGTTGTTTTAAAAATGAATATTTCTAAATTAAGTCATACTTTCCTTGTGACTTTCACAGCAAATTAAGATAAGTAGTTTCTGCTGAAAACTATGTCTCTCTGGCATAGTATTTATTATTAAAATGTTTCTTGTGATGAAAAAGTACCCTTGTCAACAAAAACATAGAATGTTCATTGCTAATCCAGTGCCATTCAAAAGAGACTATTTATTAAAAGTCATATGCAACTGTATAGTCCACAGTAAAGATGCATGCAAATGTGGTGAATTACGTATAAATTACACCAGAGCGTCATACTGATGATACTAACTGGCAATACTAGATAGCCTTTCAATATTTGCTTATTTAAATAAGAAAGAAAATAGTTTAGGTAACGTTTGGGGGAAAAGGTACATTTTTTATTAAAGTCATAATAGACATCTCAATATTGGTAGTATTTCTATCTCTCCCGTTTCCTTAAAGTTTAAAGATTGCAACTGGGTAGTAGTAACTGATAACCTATGAACCATCATAGTTGACAGTCATGGACAATTTAACTGAATGTCACCAAAGAGGGCCTTATTTCCTCCTTTATTCATCCAATCTAAATGTAAGTACTACTTTCTACTACATCTTAGGCACATTAATGAAGTTGTGAATAACATAGATACACATAATGTGAGTAAAATGCAGTCTATTTGTGTTTAGTATTGCAATGTAGTAAAGTTTTAAATATACATATATAGATATAGATACATACTTTTTATTACTTGATTATGGATTTGCATAGTACAGACTTTCTTCCCTTCTGAATCTGCAAAATAGTCACAATAGCATTAGATCTTTAGTTAGAACTTTTTCTTAATAACATACCATCAGAAAGAGAAAAAAAATTTCAAGGAATATCAGTATCAGTGGAGAGTTTATAAGTAACAGGTTACAAAGATACATTCTCTTCCTCTCTCTCTCTGTGTCTCTGTGTCTCTCTCTCTCTCTGTCTCTCTCTCTCTGTCTCTCTTTCACACACACACACACACACACACACACACACACACATGAACTACATATACAAACCCCTGTTCCCAGTACACAACTTGTTTCCAAAGTTCTAGGCATGTGCTATAATAATTAATTTCTAATTTTTTCAAAGTAAAATAAATCTTGAACAATCAACTCTGTGCTTTACTATTCTTTCTTTAAAAGTTTAGGAGAATAAGTAAATAAGCTAACTCATAAATACTCGTGATAGACCTAAACAAATTAAAACAAACGAACAAAAATATATAAATGAAAAATGACCTAACATTTTTATCACTGTTTTTTTGCATTTATTAATAACACCATTAATTAAGCACATATGATCTTAAAATTGTTTGGCATATGCTATCATTCTGATTTTAAATAAATTGGAAATAGTCCATTCAAGAGAACCTGGAAAGACTTTAAGGACAGAGCTAATAAAAACCAAATAATAATTTCCAATATTTTTTACTAAAACTTATTTTTTAAATTTCTATTTAAAGGCACTTAATTATTTAAAAAACTCATAACAAGTAACATAATTCTATAAATGATGTTGACATAAAGGATGGAGTACATTTATATAATATTTTACGTTTAACAAAAGTATAAATATAACATTCTCTTATTTTCAAGATTTGAATACTCAGAACTTTAAATGTAAGAACTGACGGTTGTTGCTGTGACGTGAAAATTCAAAAAATTCTCAACCCTAATAATGATTATACTAGTGTTCATTACAGAATTGTTTTAAAATTATATCTCAGTTTTATGAATTATATCAGAAATACACAAATATTATTTAATTACAATCTTTATTTTTCATTTGCTGTGAATTGATTAGGAATTTTAGACTATTTGATTTCAATTGATGCATCACTTAGGAACTGAAGAGTCTAAACCCTAATCAGGAGGAAGTTGCATCAGTAATGCAGTATTCAGGAATCTCTTGTTGACTCGATTTACTCTTCAAATGGATTTACAATATAAATGACTTTACAAAAAAAAAATGACTTTACAAAAAAAATTACTTTAACATTGTACTATGAAATAATGATTCAGTTTTTTATGTAATTGCAATGTTGATCAAAAAACAAATTTTAAAATGTTTATTTTATACCTTCTAAAATAACACTAATTTAAGCTCTGTGTCATGGAGAATATGTATTATATTTCTATCAAACTTCAATCAGCTTTTGATGAAAATTTAATTAAATGGAACCTTTTAAACTAATACTTTAAATTATTTTAGATGCCTTGATTTAAATCAATTTCATTCTAAATTTGGATGTATGTTTTCTGAATTTAATCTGCAAAGATCCACAGCAAGAAAACTAAAGAAAAGCCTTTAGTATGATAATCAGCAAAAAAGAGCAGATTTTAGAAATACAGAGTTAATAGCATGTACTAAATGTCATAGACACCGACACAAGATAGCATTAATCTTACTATCAAACTTGTATATTTTGAAACATCCATGAATTTGGATCTTAAACAGGGTAAACTGATAAAGTTTGAATTGTGAGTCAGAACGAAAGAAAGGAGAACAGAAGGTACAAAATTTCAGTGGGCTATCTTATTTAGCTGGCTTAAAAAAATTAATGAGGTGCCTTCCAGATAACGGGAATTGTACTTGAAGTGGACTATTTTATTAATATTTTGAAATGGAGTAAAGATTTTTTAAAACTAGTCAATTATCTGAAAATGAGAACAGGAGTTCCACCTTGACAAGCAGAATGTCTTAAAATAAATACTGGGGGTGTATTAAAACTCATTAGAAAATGCATGGGAAAAATTTCTTGTTTCACTTGACAGCTCACTCTAAAGCATTAGCGGCTTCCTCCTGGGTGTTAGAATTAATTCTGCCACAAATATATTTAGTACGTTTCAGGTACCCTCCCCAGTAGGTTTCCACACTTCATTCTTCAAGTTATTGCTGCTTTTCTACATCTCATGCTGCGTAGAGAAATGACAAGATATTGAAGGAAAACAGATTACTTTGGATAGTAGACATAATCTGTTCAATTGTTTTGTTATGGCTGCTTCTTTTCCCCAAGGAATTCTCAGAGAGTTTCGTGCCTTTGCTAACCTTGGTCTAGGAAGCAAATTTGTATCAATTGTTATACATTCTGTTTCCAGTGTGAGATGGAGTAGAACTGATATTGCTGCTGTCACTCATTCTCCGAAGAGTACTTTGTTTCCTACCAATGAGAATTAAGGTTTTGAGATCCCTTTAAAGAGAAATGTTGGAACAGTATTCTAAAACTGGACCAGTTACATGATTCATGGGATTTCTTCTCTTCTTGTTTGTTTTTGCCCAAGAATGATCAAAGGATCTAATTTTCCCTTTTTGTGATCTATTATTTTTCTTGATAGAATTTTTTGATTTGTTTTAGTGAGGATAAGTGAAATCTTATGTACATAAAATAACAAAAGAGACTTTCAGATGTTTTACCCCGAACTAGTAGTTGTTAAATAGAGCTACATATTTTCATAGGTTTGTGATAATAGTCACCATTTTTTGAAATCTTGCCTCCTTTGCATCTCATTTTGTTCATAGAGAGGAAGGGCTGTTGTTCATTAAGAAGAGCTTTTCTACTTCAGGAACATTAGAGAAGTGAAAAATTTTAGTAAATAGACATAATGGCAATATTTGTTTGCTCATTTCTCAGATTAGATCATATTGAAATCCTTTTATATTTCTCTTTTCTCTGCTTACTGATTGAATAATAGATGATGATTGCTTTCCTAGCAAGGAGGAAGACAAGTTCTACTGGTTTAACAAGAATGTCTTTTAAAAATTTAACTGGCACTGTGCAAATTTTCTCTTCTCCAGTGTGCACCATGAGTTGCATGTCACTAACTGGATGTGTTTTTAAGAGCACTTACGTTTTCACAATATCTTATCACAATATCTGTTGAATATAATAGCAGAGAAATTTGGAAAGTTATGTTTATTGCTGTAGTGATAGAGTTTTAAAATAAAATCACATCAGACAACAGGAATTGTAAAATTCTTTTTCAATAGATAATACTAATTTTTCCCCACCTTGTTAATTAGTAAACTTACTTATCATGAAAATAAATAGGACAATCTTGGTTGTAATCTGAAATAACTTCATCTGATATTTCCGTTTGAATAATTTGCATTCAGTTTAGCTATTTTAATTTTGTTTCTTATAGATCTACTAAACAGAATCAATTTGACTCTATTTTCTTAAAAAAAACTATTTTTTTCTATTATGAATCAGACTATAATTTTAAAATATATTGGGTTGCTGTTCCATGTTCAAATTGAAATTGCTTCAATTAGCACCTGATAATTTAGGTTTCACTACTATTAATTAATGCATTTTCTCTTTTTTAATCATTTTTCTTTCTGGTTCCCAGATTTCTCATTTTAAACATAAATAGATTGAATAGAAAATCTGAATGCACCTTCATGCTCTAAACTTTCTTGATTTATAACTGTGCTTATAAACTGTATCAAGTTCATAATTAACATTTACTCACTCACAGAATGATTTCAAAGTATTTGAAGACCTAAATAAGATTTTTTTTCATTCCCTTAAAAATCCATATTTGCTGAATGTTGAATGATTAAAAACTGACCTTAAAGTTCTTTTGTTATTCATCTTTCTATTCATCAGCAGGTAACCTAGACCATATAATGTGTATAAAATTCATTCTGGGCATCTTCACAAAGGAATTATTTACTTGGCAATAAATGTCAATTGTGTATATCACAGACTCAGACATAGAACTTTACTCTGGTCCAGATTTGGAGTATATCTACAAAAAATACAACGATTTAGCTTTAACAATGACTTTCTTTAAATGGTAACAATTCATTAGCACCTACTTCAGTGCAATTGTCAACCTAGGGAGTTGGTAAATATGCAATTAAATAGAACAGCTATGTTTTGATGTCTTGAAGGTTTAATTGGAGTGTGGATTTGTGGATGAGAGTGGGGATGGTGCTAGACACTATACAAGTAATTGAACATAGTTAAATGCTACAACAAACTAAAAGAAAAAGTGTAAGAGACACAAAGTAACCTACTTCGGGTAGGGTAGTCTGGGAAGTAAACTCAGAAGAGGGTGCCTTTATCATAATTTTGAATGCTGGGAGACAAAGGGGGTTGTTCCTGAGGCACAGGTGAAGAAGCAGAGTTATCAGGAAAGGGTATGTCAAAATTTTCTCGATTTTCTATTGCTGATGGGTTTTTGCTTTTGGTATTTGTACTTAGCAGTTGTTTCCAAATCTGGCTAACCATGAGAGATGGTGGATGGATAAAAACTGATTGCCCAACTAGGGATAAAATGCTGGAATCAGCATTTTTTTAAATCCCCAAAGTGATATGATATTCAGTCATATTGGGAACTATTGAGAGTTCAAACTGTTGAATGATGTTTGACTTTATGACATGGCACCACCAATCTTTTCAGCTTCACCACCTTTGCGCAATAACCACCCAACATGCACCTGCACACACCCACACAAACGTGTGATGCATGTACACTGATAAGCATATATTATCACCAGGCTGCTGAATGCTCTTTTGACTGGACTGCCATCCCAGCAAAAACACTCTTCTGTTCTCTTGCTGGGCACCCTTTCACTTCACACTACCTCACTGCTGCCTTGGCCAAATCTCATTAGTCCTTCAAAGACCAGTTAAGACAAATTGGATACAATTGTTTATTAGTTTTTAAACTATTGATATTTTTTCTTTCTTTCAATGTAAATCCTCTTTGGAAATACTCTGTAAACTTCCTTAACCTAGTTTTACATTGAGGTATATTTTCTAGATTAGCCATTCATTCTTATCACATTCCATGCTTGTCCTTTCTTGTTTATTATGTTTCATCTTATCCCTCTCATTTCCTTCAGATCTTGCAGTGCTGGGGGGGGGCGGAGATTTGTTTTTTTAATTTCACGGGGCTATATTTGTATTATTTTGAGATTTAAGATAATATATTAATCATTTGATCTCGGTTAGTAAGTTTAAGCTTTAAAAATTTTTGTTAAAAAACACTCTATTTTTTAAAAAATGATATACTATACTGGCTTATTGATTGCATTTATTTGCTTGAATTTTCCCAATAGCAATTTTTCTCTGAGTGTTCATCATATGAAATATTTTATGAAAGTGTCACTTATTTTAGAAAAATACAACTAATATTATTGGTGCTGCTTATGATTTTTGGAAGTAATGCACATCTTTTTGTGCATTAGTTCCAAAATTAAAACTGTGTGTGTGTTTGTGTGTGTGTGTGTGTGTGTGTGTGTGTGTGTGTGTGTGTGGTTTTGTTATAATGCATTCTAAAGCCGTACTTTTCAAAGGAGAAAGAAAAAATGTGTTGGCTTTTTATTGTAATGTGAAGTATTATTATAGTAAGAGTTTTAATGGGAACATTTATTTTATTTGTGCTTGGAAGGTTATGAAATATATTCATAATTATCTGCCTTTATGAACAACATGTTAAGAAAGGGAGTCCCTTAACAGTTTTACCCGTAGAAGTGGGAAGAGTGTGATATCTGGGAACACAGTAGAATACTTCATTTTATTTTAGGTAGCTATTGTTACTTCTGCGAAGTATCATTAATGCTCAAGCACAAATGAGTCTTCTTTCTTTTGTTTTTCTTCTTCAAGCTTGTCAATGGATTTTCATTTTTATTTACTATCCTCTTCTGGTGTTTGTACCAATTAATTAGTTCTCATCTAGGGAAACTCATTTCTGCATTGTGGATAGAATTAGTCTAAGCTGCCTTTTGTTTTTGAAATACCTATTTATATTGTTTTATTATCAAAAAATTTAATCAATGTAATTTTCAATAAAGTGAGAAGTAAATAAAATATATCTGGGTCACCTTTGTATACAAGGCAGTCTGACATAGTTGAGGACTATTTAACCATTTTTACTACCAAATGTCCTCTTGAGAATTGTATGGGTTTCCTTTTTTCTTTCTTCATTTTTGGGGACGTATGGACAGGGATAGAGAGCATTGATGCTGGTCAGCAAAGTCCCAAAGGAAAAAAATATATATAGATGCTCAAAACAAAACAAAACCCAAAGCATTTTCTGTTTCCCTAAACAGTATATTTAAAGCAGACTTTAGAGAATCATTATCATGTCCTGATATTGAGCACGGCTTCAATTATAACATTTTTCTGGCAGTTTAACAATGGAAACTTTGTGACTGGAATATCCCCTCTCTAAACAAACCTTGCTAATATTCATCAATCTATCTGTTAGTTGATTAATTCCAACATCTGTTTATCCATCATTTCCTCAACCAAGTCTCAGGGAATGCACACTGATGAAACTGAAGGAACTGGGAGAGGACAGCAGCAGCAAGCCTATTCTCTAGACACACAGTCCTGGGACTCTGTAAGGCACAGGCCCAGTCTACGTGGTTTGGAATGTTAAGTTGAATTCTGAAGATGAAGTTTAAACTGAGAAAAACAAAGTTAGGACTTAGAACACTAAAGAAATAAGAAATAACCCCAGTGGCCTATTTAGTCAGGCAGTATATTGAGAAAAATGCTCACCAAAAAGTCCTCTGGCCTGGTAAGATCTGTAATCTTCCACACAGTCCCTGATGAAATGGAGCCTCAGGAACCATTTGCATAAGTGGTCAGGGTAAAATGAGTTTCTAATCACAAATATATAAAATGCTTTGAGAATATCTGTTAGATACAGAATATGTACTTAAAGTAAGCATTTTTGTTTTATTTTTTGTTTTGTGGTTTTTGTTTGTTTGTTTTTGCTTTAGATTTTTGTACCTAACATTTGTTCAAATAACTCTTCACATGGAGGTATTAACTTAGTATACCACATCATTTTCTGAAGATCGTTCTATGGTAATGAATTAGTCATTTTCATGTAAGCTGGACTCAAGCCAGTGATTTGGAGTAACAGAATCTTTGCCTCATCAATCTCATGAACCATTTAGTCCCCATTTCAAGAACAATTTTAAGTCTTTTTCTAAATGTATATTCTATTTTTATGTTATGCCAATCAAATATTTCTCAAAGGAAAGCTGAGTGAATGGCTCAATTATGGCCGTTGATGCCTTTCCCCTCTATTTCAGGACCAGTGCTTCTAAATTACCGTGGGCAAAACTTGGATGTTTCCCATG
Organism: Cacajao melanocephalus; assembly: GCA_963573385.1. Classification (NCBI taxonomy): domain Eukaryota; kingdom Metazoa; phylum Chordata; class Mammalia; order Primates; family Pitheciidae; genus Cacajao; species Cacajao melanocephalus. The sequence continues at coordinate 18,019 of CAUYLG010053310.1, read as the reverse complement.
GGGAAGAATAATGGAAGAGAGAGAGAGAGAAAAAAAGAGATTTGATAATGTAGATTTAAAGTTTAGTATTTTAGCTTTGTTATTCCCTTAATTATAATTACAGAATTATAACATTAATTTGTGACTTGGCTACAATTTTGGGATATTGTCCATGTAAAAAATTATTTCTGTGAAAAAAATGTTATTTTTGCTAAAAACCATACAAATTAATATTTTTTTGTCAAAAAGTACTTTTACAAAATATACATGTGTAATCACAAAAAAAAAAACTTAAGTGTTAATGACCAATTCAAACTTTTTGGTACAGTAGTCAAGACATCATTTAAGCATAGGTTAGAGATGAAATGTTTTCCCTACTAGCTGTTTCAAATTTTCTAGAAGCACCAAAATTTCCCTTTTATAATAATTTTGAGGAAAGACTTGGAAAATCACATCTGAATTAGAATATTTACTTTTAATTGTCATCAATATTTGTAATTTTCCATGTACTATCAGTAAATAGTAGCTATAGCAAATAAATGAATAGCAATATTATTTTTGACAAAAAAATGCTCTGTAAATAAAAAGAATAAAAAGAAACATAAATGTGTGACCTACCATTTTTCTTAATATCTAGACGTGATACAAAAGTTGGCATTATTTTATTTCTTTGACTATGAGTGTGTCTGAATAAGCTGATGTGATTATCTCAAATTAGATGATTCAGGCCTGATGCGGTGGCTCACACCTGTAATCCCAGTGTTTTGGGAGGCCAAGATGGGCAGATCATGAGGTAAAGATCTGGAGACCATCCTGGCCAACATGGTTAAACCCCATCTCTACTAAAATATAAAAATTAGCTGGACATGGTGACATGTGCCTATAGTTCTAGCTACTTGGAAGGCTGAGATAGGAGAATCGCTTGAACCCAGCAGGTAGAGGTTGCAGTGAGCCGAGATTGCACCACTGCACTCCGGACTGGCGACAGAGTGACACTCTGTCCAAAAAATAAAATAAGATAATATAAAATCGATATACTTTATTATGGATTTTCAGAAATAAATATTTCTTTATTTTTTTTCTATATGTTTTAATTTTTTGGTGGGCACTGAAATTTCCGATGACATCATGGCGTAATAATCACATGGATCTGAGTCATACTATTTTGAGTTCTAATCCTCTCCCTTTCACTTAATGATCTGACCTTTTAAAAACTAGTTAAGAGCTCTGTGTCTCAGTGTAACATGTAAAATGGAGATAATTTTAGTAAAGCAACTTTATAAAAGTTTATATATGTTACTATGTTCAAATACTTAGGTTGGGCATGGTGGCTAACACCTGTAATCCCAGCACTTTGGGAGGCTGAGGCAGATGGATCAGCTGAGGTCAGGAGTTCGAGACCAGCTTGGCCAACATAGAGAAACCCTGTCTCTATTAAAAATACAAAAATTAGCTGGGAGTGCTGGCATGCGCCTGTAATCCCTGCTACTCAGGAGGCTGAGGCAGGAGAATCATTTGAACCCAGGAGGCAGAGTTTGCAGGTGAGCCAAGTTCATGGCACTGCACTCCAGCCTGGGCAACACAGCGAGACTCCGTTTCAGTAAATAAATAAATAAATAAATAGGCCGGGCGAGGTAGCTCACACCTGTAATCTGAGCACTCTGGCATGCTGAGGCAGGTGTATCACGAGGTCAGGAGTTCAAAACCAGCTTGGCCAACATGGTGAAACCCCATCCCTACTAAAAATACAAAAATTAGCTGCCTGTAATCCCAGCTACTCAGGAGGCTGAGTCAGGAGAATTGCTGGAACCTGGGATACAGAGGCTGCAGTGGGCTGAGATAGCGCCACTGCACTACGGCCTGGGTGACAGAGCGAGACTCCATCTCAAAATAAAATATAAATAAATAAAATACTTAAAATGCTTTGTACAGTGACTAGCATAGAGTAAGCTCTCCATAATAAATGTTAAATAATTAATAAATATTAAAATACTTTGTTAAAGCTTTTGCTTATAAAGTCAAAAATATATGTATTGATATAACTATTTAAAAGTAAAGTATATAGGTAAGATGGGAGGGAAAGAAGGAAAGAAAGAAGGAAAAAGGAAATAAAGAAAGAGAGAGGGAGAGGTAGAAGGAAGACAGAAAGATGGGAGGAGGGAAAGTCAGGAAGGAGATTTGCTTCAGGGATAGTTGTCAGGACAAGTGTTTATAAACTGTGACAAGGAAATATGTTTTTTTATCTGTGTTTAACTAAATTCCTTCTACAGTCAATTTTGCTCACTATAAAGGGATGGAAAAACCTAAGTATTAACTTACCAGTAGTGCCACCAAATTTTAAGTTGCCAGTATCAGAAACCTTGTGTTCCACTCTATATTCTCTTTAAAAACTATGATCTCTAGAATTCATTTATTAAAATATTTTGTGTACATTACTCTATAGGTGGTCTTGAGTTTGTTTCCTTGTGATGAATATAAAATCGTTGGAATTTAAGATCTTTGAACAATGGCAATATGTATTTTTAAAAGGGAGAGTGGATAGTTAAACCAAAATAACTGCTAAAATTTTAAAGAAAAGTAAGAATTGAGCCTAGATTATCATAAATTTGTCTGAAAATAAAAGCAATAGAATCCAACTACGTTTGTCAGGTATTGCGTATGATTCTTTGTGAACGCTAGGATATATGATCACTTGAGAAGCAGAAACACGTTTAATTAGAAACTATCACTCTCAATAAGGTCATTCTGGTTGTTATTTTTTCACCACAGTCACAGGGCATAGGATTATATTTTCTTCTATATAATAACAATATGATACATATATATTTATATATATATAAAGTGATGTAACAGTAATAAAATTAGCTTTCATAGCATCACCTTCAAGCAAAAATATATCACAATCTGTAAGAAGTGAATTATTACACAAACTGGATAATCTTTAATTATTACTTCCAAATAATCAGATTTAATAATAATTATGAATAAAATAAAATATTCCTTTCTCATGTATTATGAAGAAATGATATTAAATGTAAATCTATACTTAATAACTGTCAGAAAACTTTTCCCTGAAAGTGGAACAAGTTATAACCCCAAAAGGACATATTGTTAAAAGACTAATTGGTTTTGTGTCCTTTATTTGCTAATAGCTTCCACTTATTAAATATTCTTTGATGAAAAATTACTGCTTTTAACATCCAGTCTCCTATTTTAAAAACCCTACCTCACAGGTATTAGGAGAGATGTAAGTGAAAAATAAGCCCAGTGAATGGCTGTTCAATTAGGGTGTAAAACCTTTTTAAGAGCCATTTCGAAAAGTCAGACTACGTACTTGATAGAACTTAGAGGAGGTCATGTGCCAAAGAATTACTCATAATGATTTAATTCATTCATTTTATAGATTATAGTTTCCGCACTTCTGTTGATGCACAATGGATTTATGTGTTTAACTCCCATTAACACTAATAGTGGCTTTGTGCATAAAACAGAAATACATTTAAAAGACATAGTCTCTTTTCCTACTTATTAACCATCTACCCTCTTTCCTTTTTGAAAGAAAACAATTTGAATTTAGATAAAAATTTTAAAACTGCATTATAAGGATATTTTAATTATTGACAGTGACTTCAAGAGAAATATTTTGATCATTTAAAGTCTTCTAAGAATGATTACTTTAAAAATAGAGGTTCTGTTTATCCATGTGATTATTTGGGATTGTTTTTTTCATATTGCTTATTGAATCATTGGAGGACATTGAAACCTTGAAATTCGTAAGTATTCTACTGTTACATGTAACATTAGTCTTAACCCCCTCTCCCTAGGTTAAATATTTAAAAGATTGTTTTCCATTGTAAGGCTCTATTTTGACTATCTTACTTCTTAAGTTAGATGTAGCTCTAATATAGAGAACATTTAAAATGGTAGTGGCAATGTGTCCAAATTAACTTCTCTGACAGATGGATTGCAAAGGCAAAATGGACATTTATTTGATGTGATACTTAGGAATTAGCATAAAGACCTGAAGGTGCGTTGAGTTTTGTTTTTGGAGGTAGTGCATGCAACTTGTTAGTGTTGTGCAGTTTAAGGTGAGTTACAGTAAGATAATATACATGCTTTACATTATCTATCTGTCTCTTTTGCAGTAGATGAACATAAAAACTCTAATAATATTTGGAAGCCAATAATGTACACTTCTCTAAGTAACCAAATCACGAATTATTTATGCTACAATGTACATACAGTATTCATCTATCTAAATATTAATTTATTTGAAAGCTATAAACGATGAGTATTCAAAATAATTTATTAAAAAGGGAGAATGGAAACATAATTCTTATTGTTCTTTCACTGGAAACGCTCTAAGGAATCCCCATGTCATTTGGAGCAAAAGACAATTTTCTTACAATGACCTACAGTGCTTTAATAGAAATATAGTAAAAGACATATTTAGTGTTACATTTTCTAGTAGTCATATTAATACAGGTATAAAGAAAAAGATCAAATTATACTTAATAATGTATTTCGTTTAAACCAATCTACCCAACCTATGATCGTTTCAATACATAATTGAAATAAAATGTTTTCATGCTTATCTTAAATTCCATTGGGTATTTCACACTGAGAGCACCTCTCAATTTGGGTGCTAAATTTTAAGTGGAATAGTTAAAAAACAGTTGAAAAAGATTCAGATGCACAAGATGTTTTCAAATATGATTTAAAATGTTTCGGTTACTGAATTCACTAGCAAGAATAATGTGTATCCACATTATTATTATGACAAAACTGCTTCAGTTTTTTTTTTGTTTTTTTTTTTTTTTTTTTTTTATTGAGATGGATTCTCACTCTGTCACCAGGCTGGAGTGTAGTGGCAGGATCTCAGCTCATTGCAACCTCTGCCTCTGTGGTTCAAGTGATTCTCAAGCCTCAGCCTCCCAAGTAGCTGGGACTACAGGCATGCGCCACCACGCCCAGCAAATTTTTGTATTTTTAGCAAAGACGGGATTTCACCATGTTGGCCACAATGGTCTCGATCTCTTGACCTTGTGTTCTGCAGCCCTCAGCCTCCCAAAGTGTTGGGATTACAGGTGTGAGCCATCGTGCCTAGCCAGTGCCTCAGTTTTAAATATTTAAATTAATTATATGTAATATACAGGTAAAATCATCAGTTGCGTTAGCCACATTTTGAGTGCACTGTAACTACAGGTGACTACCATATTGCACAGTGCAGCTCTGTTTAACAGAGCTCTGGTTATCACTTTCACCTCATTTTCTGCTACTCCTTCTCACTTCTCTCCAGCCACATTAACTGTCTTACTGTGCCTCCACACAGTCTCCTGGCCTCCACATGCTCTCCTGTCTTAGAGTGTTTGTACTGTCTATTTCCTTTGCCTACGATGCTATTCATCCCAACTTTGCCACTGCTAACTCCCACGACTCCTTGAAATCTTTGCTCAAATCTCAACTTCTCAGTGGAGCTTACCCTGACTCATTATTGAGAAATCACTCTCCCACCTCACCTCTACCTTTATCCTGTTCTTATCTTTTGCTCCCTTAAAATGTTAAGTCTTGCCAATATAGTAAATGCTACTCTCTCCCTCTCTTATGTTGTTTATTTTCTTCCTTGATTAGAATAAAAGCTTGAAGATGCCACCAATTTTTATCACTTTATTTCACTGACATATACCAAGCAGCTACAATAGTGTCTGGCACATAATTGGTGTTCAATATGTTTCTGAATTAATAATTAAATAGCTTCCTACAGTTTGAATTTGCAACTTGAGGTAGCAATCTCAGGGGCAGAAAATGGGCCTAATAGAAGAGGAACTATTTCACGATAATTTTGTTTAAATCAGTCAGCTATACCCCACCCTAAATGTCCATTGGGAAAAGAAAAAGTGTCAGGGAACATAATTTTGTTTTTCAGGTATATCACTAATAACCTCAGGTAAGCCAAGTCACATTTCCAGGATTGAGATTTTTTTTCTCCTCATTATTATGAGAAAAATGGAATAAGCATCACAAACTTTCCTTCCATTTAAAAAAAATCCTACTCAGAGGTATTCCTCTCAAAAAAAAAAAAATCCAGAAAAGTTCGAATAAATCCACTACGTTCAAGATTCAATTTAGCATAGCTCAGTAAACAATCTGATGCTATACATATTTGCAAGATTTGCACTCCAGAGAACAGTATAAAAGCAGATCCCATAAAGGGGGAAACAATGAACAAATAAATGAGAAGAAATTGGCATAGTCAATATTTGAGACAATGAATAAAGAATTTACTATGGTGAGAACTTTACTCAGGGACATGTGTCACTCAATACATTAAAATGTACCTAATTTAGTGATCAGGCCCAAGCAGTATTTTTTTTAATATTATAAGGGCTCATAAAACATAATTTGAACCAATAGAAGTTTAGCAAAGCCTAGAAATTATATGACTTGCTATATTTAGATTTTCTCTAGAAATAATTGAGGTCTCTATGTCACAGAAGTTGTGAAAAATAAATGACTACCTGCAATTAGGAAGCTTTCATTTAAGAGGAGCGCATTTATAATAGTAAAGTAAGGCAGAATGTGGTAATTTCTTTACAAAATTGTACATTTCTTGAGGATTCCAGAGATAGAAAAGATTATTCATGCCAGGAAATGTAACGAAAAACTATTGGAAGGGTGTCATTGACCATTTTAACTTGTTTGTAAGTTACATTTACTTAATATTCCCAGTTTGTTTGTTCTTATTCTTGTTTTATTATCTCCCTTATTTGGTACTAAATACAAGAATGTATAAAATTTTAGGAGTCAGAAACTAGAAAGAATTTCTGATCAGGAATTTAAATCCATGTTGCAAGTGAATCTCACTAGATGTAATATTTATTTCTCTGGGGTAAAATGTCACATTAGAGCATAGTAAGCGATGGTGAGCTATTTTAATTCTCCTAAAATGCAACACAACTATTGAATTAAAATTTATTAAATTCTTGAAAGCTTATTACATGCCAGCAATAACTTTTTCGTATACTCCGTTAGATAACAACCCTGAGACATTTTCAAATGTATTTACATTAAAAAGCATGTTGGAATGTACTTTAATTATCATGATAATAGTTGTAATGCTTACCAGGAAAAGAAAAGCATATTGTTCAATTAGTTTCAAATAAAAACAACTGTGTATCTTTTAGAATAAAATATCCAGATTCTCGAATTAAAAAAAAAAATAGTTACTACCTGCCAACTACTTTTCCAATGTTCTTCATACATTACCTCATTTAATCTTTACATAATTATCCTCCCTACATAATTAAAGAGAAAATTAAGGCACTAACAAGTTAGATAACTTGTTAGATAACTAGTGATGAAGCCAGGATTTTAACTTCAGAAATGTGATTCTAGACAGTGAGCTACTAACCACCAAACTATAAAAGAGAAAGAAAACTATCTTTTTTTTATTGTTTTTTTGAGCAGGCTGGAGTGAAGCGACATGATCTCAGCTCACTGCGATCTCCGCCTCCAGGGTTCAGGCCATTCTCCTGCCTCAGCCTCCCGAGTAGCTGGGAATGCAGGCGCCCATGTAATTTTTGTATTTTCAGTCGAGACAGGATTTCGCCATGTTGGCCAGCCTGTTCTCGAACTCCCAAGCTCAGGTGATGCACCTGCCTAGGCCTCCCAAAGTCCTGGGATTGCATTACAGGCATGAGCCACTACACTTAGCCATATTGTTGATAAAGTTAATATCTACCTCAAAATATATTTTTCTGGCAAGGTGTGGTGGCTCACGCCTGTAATCCAATCCCAGCACTTTGGGAGGTCGAGCCTGGCGGATCACCTGAGGTCAGGAGTTCTAGACTAGCCTGGCCAACACAGTGAAATACTGTCTCTACTAAAACTACAAAAATTACACGAGTGTGGTGGCAGGCATCTATAATCCCAGCTACTCTGGAGGCTGAGGTAGGAGAATCGCTTGAACCCAGGAGGCGGGGGTTGCAGTGAGTTGAGACTGTGCCATTGCACTCCAGCCTGGGCACCAGAGAGAGACTTCGTCTCAAAATAATAATAATATTAATAATAATTTTATCAGCAATTTTATAATACATTGTATATATTTGACTAAGAATGCCCTAATCAAAACAACTTGGAAAGCAAATCTAAGCCTTTTAATATTGCTTCTGTGTAGGGAAGCTAGAGAACATCTCAGAATCATTAATAGATCAGAGTGCTCTTTACCTGCAAGTTATGTATTGCATCTGGTCAAGGTCAAAAGCAATTAAAGATTATTGCCCTGTGTTTAGTGAATACTAGTTGAGGTTTCTTTGCAATATTCCTATATTATAAAGCATTTTATTATAGTGGAAACTTTTTTATTGGAAAGGGTGACTGAGGCTCTAGAAATAAGTGATACGAGATAATGATTTTATTTTGTTATTGTCATAAATTATCTTTATAGAACAATATTGTATCCAGATATTTTTCTTTTTTTAATATAGCCCTACTATAACTGTTATGTTGAGGTATTAAGTTCGTTAGTGTTTATAATTTTGTATGTGCACTGTTGCCCTAAAAATCGTGGGTCATTCCTTGCAAGATGCTGACTATATTCTTGTAAACCCAAATCATAACATATCCACTGATTTATTTAATAAGTATATATTAAATAGTTACTATTTCTTTTAAATACACCCCTAGCTCTGTAATGTAAAATGATTTAACAATTTCTTATTAATATGTAATTTTACATTAAACATCTTAAAATGCATTCTCCAAATACAAGTAAATGAGAATATATATTTAATTCAATTTTAACACAAAACCATGTAAAGACAGGGTTTTTGTCAATTGCTATGCTGTGATTTTTATTAATAAAAAACAAATTATTATCTATAAGCCAAATTACATACAAAATATCATTATTTAGTAAAGCACAATTAACCTATTTGATATTACATGATTTTTTTCTTACTGTTGTATAGAATTAAAATTTTGGCTTCATGTTTGGTGCAGACAAACTCTGCCAAACAAAATAGATTAAAATTACTTTTTATAACTTTTTATTCCATTGAGAGTTTTCAATATTTAGTTTTTAAATGCAGACTTGTGTTCATTAAATTATATGGAATGTATATGGAAATATGGTTTAAAACAATGGTGTCAGTGATTTTACTGGGAGAAAGCCATTTAGTAAGGGATAAATGCCTGGTAACTAAACTCTAAGCATTTTTACATCTTTGTGTCACTGCCTTTCTTTAAATTAGCCTATTTTTAAAAATTGTCTTGCAGAAAGAGAAAGAACAGAAAATCCATATCTAGTGATCAACCACTAACATGTCCTTTCTGTTCCTGGACATCTCAGAAAACAAATCATATTGAAGTACATTGCATTAATACAAATCAACTGTTCCTGCTACCGCTGGAAGGTTGTGATTGTGATTTAGGATCAGCCACCAGGTTTTAAGAGCTAAGAACAAAGCAAATATATCTAATTTTGGATTAACATAGCATCTTGTGGAATACATTTGTATGTAGTTATATATAAAGCCAGGGTAAGAACTCTTTTGTAGCATTAAATCGTCAATGTAAAGTTTTACAGAAATCATTGAAATAAAGAGCATTTATATGCAAATATTTTATCTGCAAAAAGTCCAGAAACTGTCTCCCAATTTTACATTCATAACTTTCATTCACAAGATGATCATGAATAGATGTTCTCTGAAATGCACCATTATTTCCTTTTTCATGTATTTTTTTAAATTAAAATGAGCCTTTTACAATCTATTAGGGGAAGATATAGCCAGCATCCTCATTGGGCATGTTCAAGTATATGCAGGTCATAACCTTATGCTATTTGTAACCTTATGTTTTTCTTTAAAGTCAGAATACTTTCTTTCATTTCACTCTTGCCATAGCACCTTATAATACAGTTTAGATAGTCCACACTTCTAGGGTGTCTCATATAATGCAGAAATGCTAACAATGTATATTAGATTTATCATTGTTATAAACACCTTTATAAAAATAGAGACTATTTTAAGTGCTCTGATTTTACTGCAATATATTTTTATTTAGTGGTAATATTGTTTTACAGATACTGAGAAAATAAAGTAAATGCAAATGGACTTAGCTTAAATTTGATTTTTAGGTATAAACTAATTTTTATCTTCAAAAAGAAAAAAAAATACATTCTAAGTAATAATTAATCTTTTGAAAATCTAGCCATTTCTATTAAATAACAGAAATTTAAACACTTAAAACATTCATAATTTAATAATTTAATACCATTAAGCAGTATCAATGCACATATTACATGATTTTATTTATAACAGGCATTCACATAGGAATTCTGAGATGTTTTATCAATTGTCTTTCCTAGATATAGGTAAATCTTATATATTTACATGAACTTTTGTATGTGAACTTATAAAGTGCACGTGGGCACATAGATAGAATTATATTGACCAAAGGAATGTGCCTTCATTCCCCTAATTGTAGAATGATTGCCTAATATTTATGAAACCATATTAACTATTTTTCCTAGGTTATTAACAAGAAGTACTTTAAATATTTTTGTTCACAATGAGAAATAAGGCAACAGATATAAAGTGGAAAGAGAAATGTAGTGTTGGGAGTATTTAACCATGCTGGTATAAAAAAATCATATAAGAAGAAGAAAATGCTGAATGCAACACAGTCATTATCCTCTGGGCACATAATTTTAATTTCTTTAGTTTTCTATCCACATTTTATTGATATAATAAATACCAAAATAAAAAATATTATATAGCAATAGCTTGAAGAATAATAGTAAGATCATAACCTTTGATTAAAATATTTTTAAATTTTAAGTATATTTGTTATATTAAGACCTACTTTTCTAAATAGCATCCCTGTAGAGAATGCATAAACCATGAAGTCAAAATAAGCATCATCACTCTAATAGAAGTTTTTTGGACTGTGAACTTGAGAAGGAAGGAAAATGAAGGATGTACTACCACATTTCCACTCTTTAATACACTGTTGGAAACCAATAAGGAAAAGGAAAACACAAAATAAACTTTAGAGGTAATAGTAAGTATTGAAGTGTCAAGATAAAAACTTCTTAAATATCCTAAACAAATATCATAATACTATTTTTGTGAAATCTCAGACGGGATTTTAAATTTCTGAAAATGGGGTGTGAAATCAGGTATAGCAATTAACTTAACTGATGTACTTCTTTATGCCTTGGCCTGTGATGTAGTTGGTCAGACCAATCCTTACAATGTTACATATAGATAGGAAGTTGGCTACCTTTAGAAATTTCATTACATGCCTCTTAACTCCTATTTTGTGTGAGTATTTCACTCTATAGTCCCTTTAGCAGACCTTGGATTCATGCTTGGTCAAAATCATAGAAAATACACATCCTTTCTGTTTTGCCGATGTGTCAGAGTGATTTAAGTGCTGAAAGAGGAGTACGCGTTCCACAAATGCTGAATATCTCCGTCCAGGCAGTTTCAAGGATATTCTTTCAATTGTCATGTACATCAGATACATTATACATCATATAATCAGAGACCCTAACAACATTAAGCTGCAAATTGTCAGTAGAAATATCAAAATAATAATCTTAATCTAATATTACCTCAGGTTCCTTTCTCAATGGATATAATATAAACATTTTGAAATATCATAAATCATCATTTGAGTTCTCTCTCTTTACACTTATGGCATATTAAAAGAGAATTTTTATCAAATATTTGGATATTAAGTTACTCTCAGGATACCTCTGATTTGTTCGTTTAAATTTAGGAAACCTATCCTTGTATTATTCCTCTAGGTCCAAATGATTTTGTACTATATTATTTTCTTTTCAAATAGTTTACTTTAAATTACTATCATAAAATAATGAAAATATTTTGAAATAACATTTATACTTCAAAAATTATGCTACACATTCACCTTCTTATAGTAAAACTAATTATTAGCATACAGTACAGGACTATACATTACATATGTAGGTCAGGGAAATTCAAGACATTTCTAAAATCATGAGGAAACCTTGAAAATTTCTGAGCTTAAGGAATCTGAGTCAGTACCTACACTTTATTTTACATATGATATCAACATATCACTATAATTCCAATAATCCCAGACTCATGGACTTTTTGCTTTCTTTCATCATAAAATGTTACAATGCAATATATATTATATGATAGGTGAAAATAATTATAATGTTGATCAGATTGCATTTTATCTTAGGTTTATGTTATAGTCAGGCATTGACTTCCCTGTTAAATTGGTTTCTGTTTCATCAGACAAACACACATTGAAATCAGACAACCATTATCCACTATGTGACCATGTGCCATTTTCACAATTTCCCAGAGATTAGTTTCTTTTTATAGAAAACTAAAATGAATTACCTCAGGTAAAACCCTGCTCAGAATGCATATGACTTGGTAGGAACATGATATGAAGCAACGGCCTCCATTCTCTTACTTCATTTTGAATATTTGAAATATCTGAAAACATTCCCTGTTTATAACAAGTTTAAGATTCATAAAATTTGGCCAAGTTATTTCAAAAATAATACATGATTTCTTTCTACACTTTGTGTAAAACAATTTTCTTTACTTTCTAAATAGAACAAATGGGATTGTAAAGTGAGTACCTTTCAGGTTTAATCATCTCGGTAATTCCTTTTGAGTTTGCAAAGATACCTTATGCCCCACAGGGTGAAGGATAGTCTCCTTCTGGCCATCTTCCAATTCCTCAGCTCTGCCTAATAGCTCCACTCTAGGACATGGAGGGAGAGGTCGGCATTCTCCTCCGTGCCTATAAAGCTGACACGTGGGATATTACAAAAGAATAAACACCATTGCCTTTCATGCATATCTGTCTTGGTATAAACGAGAAATGTTTTCAAATATTTCAAAAAATAAGATAAAAGAGAGAGAGAGTACATAGGCCAAAATAATTCAGTTCTCCTATCTCATTGCTAAGTGTTTGTTATCTTGATGCAGCACAGTTGTGAAAGATGTGTAAGAACTAATATCAACAAAAAAAAATCATAAATATCACATCATTTTTCTTCACAAACCATTCTATTTTATTGGACTATATATATTATCTACATTTAATAGAGGAGGAAATGAGAAATAGAAAAGTTATGCTATTAGCTAAAGTTTGCTCAATTAGTAAATGACAAATTCAGATCACAAGTATCTCTTCTATCACCTGGTAGATATTTGCCTCATGTTTATATATACATCAAAACTAGGATACAGTTTTGAAAATTAAAGGCAGCAAAAAAGCATTGAGAGGTAGGAATACAAAAAAATAGTAACATTCAATAAATTAACATGTACTTTGCTTAGGACCTTATTATATATCATTTCTTACATTTTTCAAAATAGATTTAACTGCACAGATACTTTACAAAGAGTTTGAAAGATTGTTGTTTGTACTACAATGCACAGGGCATATTATTTTGCAATACATGGATAGAATGCAACTCTTTATGAAGGACAAAGTTATTTCACAGTTCTAAAGGCCATGCTCTTTCTTTAGAACAGTGACTACAGATTGAAAAATGCAAAGCCCTTTGCTCTTTGTAGTTATTTTTCCTCTCAGTTAATGGCATAAATCGTTGAACTTTTCTGAAACTCAACACATTTCTTGACCTGTGACATGGAAGTGACTTGATAACTAGGTGCCCAGGTGCTTGAATACATAACAATGAAGGTGTTCTTGTAATTGTGTAGAATTTAAGGTACACGGTTAACAGCCTTATTGCAAGGGTGCAGTAGGATGATTTTTCAGTGTAAGCCAGAATAAGAAGTCATCATATTATAAGTAGTCCGAAAAACATAATCTGAAGGAACAAAGACATATTTGATGATGGAGAAATGTGTAGCAATGTTGGCAGCAAACACAAAGCTTCTTCATCCCTTCCTAAAACACACACTAGCTGTTTAGTGAATTCCAACTGACTGCATATGTCCTAAAGAAGTTCAAAAAAATATATATATTGCGGCAAAAATTTTCCAAGTTGCAGTTTTCATGTTTAGAATATCATTTTACAACTTCAAGAATGCTGTATTTGGTTGATTTTAGCCATCTGTTTGTTTCCATATCATATGTGTATTATATATATGTGTATTGTATCACATACATATGTATATGTGTATGATATCATATACATATATATGTGTATGATATCATATACGTATGCACATGTGATATGGAAACACATCATATATATATGTAATGTCTGTCCTCCAAATAAGCAAGCTTATTTGTCAGGTGCCTGGGCTACAAGTGTCAACTCTTAATCTTGATAAAGTCAGAAAGTAGTAAAATTAAAATGGTGAAAATGGTGTTGCCCAAATAATGAAAAAGGGAATCTCCATCCTGCACTTTTCTCTCTGCCTTCAGGGAAATTCTGATTCAATTTCAATCAAGAATATAACATGAAGCATAAATTTATTCCATGTAACAAATTTTACCTTATCTTCTCCTACCTCTTTCACCTAAACTTCAGTAAAGATTATGGACACCTTAATTGCTTTTGAAATGCTGTTTTCTCCTTTCACATACATGATCTTGAATATAAAGAGATCACAGCCTTAGGAGAGACCGTTCTTAATGAAGTGCACCTTTTACTTGCTCTTGAAGATACAATTAAGGATGCTCTACTCTAGAATCCTCTCTTGGGTGTCTTATGGCATATGGTTTTGGGAGAATTCAAAGCCACACTAATAAAATAATTAAAATGTTTTCCTCTAACTCCAGAAAATATTTTTTACATCTCCTTGATAATTTTTTTTCTTTTGTCTTTCTTTATTGTCCCTAAATATTGTGGCTGAATTATGGAGCAAGCAAAATAAAAGCATGTATACACAAATTTCCACAGATTTACATTATAAAGAGTCACAACATGTATTCTATAGAAACAGAAAACGGTGTTAGCATTGAACTTAAAGTCCTATAGAAAGTGATGGTCCATTAAAAAATAAACATATAATGATCAATTGCATTTCTACCCACCATAAATACTTTTACTGATATACTGACTTAGCCATTAGCATGCAATGAAGTACCCAATTATTATATGCCCTGCTGTTTTCAACTCTTGTTTGTCAGTTCTCAGTATTGAAATCAGCTGCATGATGTGAAAGGCATTGCTCTTTCTGCGACTGGTCTGGTGAGCTGATTTGCTTTCTGACTTCCTTAGGCTTTTCTGCAGTTGTAAGCCAATTCTAATATCATGATCCATGCTTTTGGTTTTAAACCATTCACACAGCAAAAGAATTCTTTGAAGTATTTCTTTGTGTATACCAGAGTTTCTATTTTCCCCATAGAGTATCTGAAATGCTTACACTAAAATGTGCCTTTAGCCAAAAGAAAGATTCATTTTGTTTTTTAGAATAGTAAACTGCCCTTATTCACTTCAAAACATATGAATGCCACCTACTTTTAGGGTCCTTCAGATCCAGTTATCACCTTGAACAGTTGGTTGAGAGAAGAGCAAAAGAACTTCAGTATAGGAATATAATAAACCAGGCCAGGAGCAGTGGCTCACCCTTGTAATTCTATCACTTTGGGAGGCCAGAGGCAGGTGGATCACCTGAGGTCAGGAGTTTAGGACCAGCTTGGCCAACATGGTGAAACCTCATCTCTACTAAAAAAAAAAAAAAAAAAAAAATAGCTGTGTGTGGTGGCCAGTGCTTGTAATCCTAGCTACTCAGGAGGCTGAGGCAGGAGAATCACTTGATCCCCGGGCTGAAGGTTGCAGTGAGCCAAGATCATGCCACTTAACTTCAGCTTGGGCAAAAGAGCAAAACTCCATCTCAATAAAGAAAAAAAAAAAAGAAAAAGGAAAAGAAAAAAATGAAAAGAAATATGGTAAACCACTGTAGTTCAATATAGTAGCCACCGGCCACATGAGTGACTTGGGTTTGGCTAATCCAAAGTGAGAATGTGAAGACTTAATAGAAAACAAAGAGTGTAAAATATCTCATTCATAACTCTTACACTGTGAATTACATGATTACATGGTGAAATGATAATATTTTCATAGGCTGGGTTAAATGAAATACATTACTTAAAGTAAGTTCACCTATTTCTTTCCAATTTTTAGAACATGGCTATTAAAAAATGTTTAAAACTATATATGTGACTAGCATTTGAGGCTTGAATTCTATTTTATTAGATAGCTGTGTTTCAATGAATGGATTAATCAATAATGTATTTTAGGTATAACTTTCAATATTAGGTTGCTCCTGATTTTTTTCTTTTTTTTCTTTTTTTTTTTTAGTATAATTCTCTTTATTGTATAGATTCTTAATGATGGCAGAACCTTGAAATTATTTTCAGCTTTTTAAGCCTGTATTTTTAGGTTATTAAGTTTAATTGATAGAAACTATATATAGTTATATTATACAGCATAATTATTTGATATATATATATATACACACATTGTGAAATGATTAAATCAAGATAAGTAATACATTCATCATCTCACACACATTGTTTTTTATGGTGAGAATATTTAAATTATATTATTTTGGCAATTTCCAGGAATGTATTACATCATCAGCTATAGTCACCAAGCTGTATAATAGATTTCCAGAACTGATTCAGCCTAACTGAAACTTTGTAACCTATTACCAACATCTTCCCAGTTACGTCCATCTCCTAGCTCTTGGTAACCACTGTTCTGCTTTCTGCTTCTATGAATTTGACTCAGATTCCACATGTAAGTAAGATAAGGCGGTATTTGTCTTTCAGTGTGTTTGTTTCACTTAGCCTAACTGTAACAGCCTCTAGGTTCATAGTTATTGTTGCAAATGACAGTATTTTCTTCTATCTTAAAGGCTCAATTGTATTCAATTATATATAAACATATGTATACCTATAAATATGTATGTGTGTTTGTATACACACCACATTTTCTTTATTCATTCATCATTTATGGACACTTTGATGGATCCTTGTTGGTTTATTCTTAAGATCTTTTAAAGACTTTTTGGTGAATAATTAATATTAGAAAAGAAGACATGCTACTTTGCTGCATATCATTTCTTTAGTTACTTTTTCTTTACAAGCCTCTACTTCTTTTCTTCCAGAAATCATTTCATTCTTTATTTTACTCTCCAGAACTCTTCATATCCATGTGTGATAGTCTATAAACACAAACTACACAAAATAAAGGCAGTATATATAAAAAGTTGACTCCATCCAGGCTCAATGAACCATCAATTAATTCCCCAAACTACGTCATTCTAATTCTCTTTTATGCCTTGCTTTTTCTTTTTTTTTCTTTTTTTTCTTTTTTTTTTTCAGTATGTCTATGATCAGCACATAGGAGTCACTTGGGAGTATTTAAGGTACAATTTTCGTGGGTAACAAATCAGGGTGAGCATGGTGATTGGCAACAAGAGTTAAAACTGTGCATTGCCATAACGGGAATAGTTTAGACTTGGATTTCATTTTTTGAAAAAATTACAAAGATGTCTAGGACACAAACATTATTTCCACACAGAAAATTTCAGAAGGCTCTGCTGTCTATAATCAAATTTTACCAAAAGTTTTAAAGGTAGAAAAATACCAACACATTACTAAATAGAAAAAAAATATTAAGATGTGATACTAAGATATTGCTATAAAAAATTCTCAAGAATGGGCCTTCTATCTCAGAAGTAGCTCATACAGAAAAAATGGTACACTAAATTTTTTATGTATTTTTTAAGCAGGTAAAAGGTACTCTATATTTCAATACAGACTTTGGTCATAAATGTAAAAGAAAGCCAACTAATATGCTCATAGAGTGAATTCCATGCCTCTCCTTGTCTCTGACTTCAGTCTTTCCACAATTTTGAAAGAGGACTAGGCATTTGCTTTCTAGTGTAGCATACTAAATTGTGTTTATCTTTAAAGGAAATATACATTTAGTTCTTCTAATGAAATATGAAAGCATAAAAGAATAAACATTATTTTCTTTTCTTTTCCTTTTTTTTTTTTTTTTTTTTTTTTTTTTTTTTTTTTTGAGTATCAATTTATA
>CAUYLG010053309.1:0-27386 GCA_963573385.1 Cacajao melanocephalus | reverse complement strand
GGCCTGCCTTGCTAGGTTGGGGAAGTTTTCCTGGATAATATCCTGAAGAGTATTTTCCAGCTTGGATTCATTCTCTCCATCACATTCGGGTACACTTATCAAAGGTAGATTAGGTCTTTTCTCATAATCCCATATTTCTTGAAGACTTTGTTCATTCCTTGTTACCCTTTTTTCTCTAATATTGCCTTCTCATTTTATTTCATTGAGTTGATCTTTGGCCTCTGATATCCTTTCTTCTGCTTGGTCAATTCAGCTGTTGAAACTTGTGCATGCTTCGCGAAGTTCTCATGTTGTTTTTCAGCTCCATCAATTCACTTATATTCCTCTCTAAGTTGTTTATTCTCGTTAGCATTTCATCAAATCTTTTCTCAAAGTTCTTAGTTTCTTTGCATTGGGTTAGAACATGTTCTTTTAGCTCAGAGAAGTTTCTTATTACCCACCTTCTGAAGCCTGATTCTGTCAATTCTTTGCAATCATTCTCCATCCAGCCTTGTTCCCTTGCTGGTGAGGAGCTGTGATCCCTTGTAGGAGGAGAGGCCTTCTGGTTTCGGGTGTGTTCATCCTTTTTGCGCTGGTTTCTTCTCATCTTTGTGGATTTATCCACCTGTCATCTTTGTAGTTGTTGACTTTCAGATTGGGTCTCTGAGTGGATGTCCAATTTGTTGATGCTGAAGTTATTTCTTTCTGTTTCTTAGTTTTCCTTCTAACGTTCAACCCCCTCTGCTGTAGGACTGCTAAGGTCTACTCCAGGCCCTGCTTGCCTGGGGATCAGCTGCAGCTGCTGCAGGACAGTAAGGGTTGCTGCCAGTTTCTTCTTCTGCTACCTTTGTCCCAGAAGGATACCCGCCAGATGTCAGTCTGAGCTCTCCTTTATGAGGTGACTCTTTGGATATACGGGGGTCAGGGAGCTGCTTGAGGAGCTCATGTGCTGAGCTGTGAGCTCCGTTGTTCATTCAGAACTGCTGGGCAGGTACATTTAAGAAGTCTGCTGCAGCAGAACTCATAAACCCCCTTTGTTTTCTCCCAGGTGCTCTGTCCCAGTGATTTAGGGCTTTGTTGATGAGTTTCTGTTGTCCTGCTGCCTTTTTTCAGGGCTGCCCTGCCCTGCCAGGAGGCAGACTAGTCACTGTCTGCCTAGAGAGGCTTTGCTGAGCAGCTATGGGCTCCACCCAGCTGCGTGTGAACTTCCCTGCAGTCCTGTTTATTTGGATATAGTTAGAACTGCCTCGGCAGTGGCAGCCACCTCTATAATGGTGGACTCTCTGTAATGGTGGGCTGCTTTGGCAATGGTGGGCTGCCTCAACAATGGTGGACTACCTTCATAGAGATGGGCTGCCTCAGTAATGGCATACGCCCCTCCCCCACAGAGCTGGACCGTCCCAGGTTCAGCTGTGCTTACAGTGAAACTCTCAATCCAGAGTGTTTCAGATTGCTGTTTTTTTGTGGGGGTGGGAACAGCCAAGCCTGATCACCTAGCTCCATGCCTCAGATCGAACAGTTAACTGTCTCCCACATGTTCCAGTTGCCTGTTGAAAAGGTGCCAGGATCTGTGCGATTTCCCGTGTGGCGACCCACTGTGCCTGCACCAGCTGAAATAGCTGTGCTGAGATTTGTGGTGCTTTTTTGCCTGGGAATCTCCTGGCCTGGCTCCCTGTTTCAGTCTCCTTTTCTATCAGATGAATGGGTGACTCTGTCTTCCCGGAGATCCAATCGCCAGCTAAAACGGTGCCTGGGACCTGTGTATTTTGTACAGAGAACCGCCGCACCGGGGCTCCGGCCAAGACAGCCATGCAGGGCAAAACAGCCGCGCCCTCGACCTGTGGGGCTCCTCTGCCTGGGAATCTCCTGGTCTGTGGGCAATAAAAATCCGTCTGGAAATGTGGCATCCACGTACTCTCCGTGCTTTCATTGGGAGCTGTAATCCTGAGCTGCTCCTAACCGGCCATCTTGGATCTGTCCCCTGGTTCCTGCCTTTAATCCCAGCACTTTGGGAGGTCAACACAAGCATATCACTTGAGGTCAGGAGTTTGAGACCAGCCTGATCAACATGGTGAAACCCCATCTGTACTAAAAATATAAAAATTAGCCAGGTGTCGTGGCATGTACCTGTAGTCTCAGCTACTCCAGAGGCTGAGGCGGGAGAATCACTTGAATCTGGGAGACAGAATTTGCAGTGAGCCGAGATCATGCCATTGCACTCCAGCCTGGCAATGGAGCAAGACTCCACCTTAAAAAGTAAAAATAAACACATAGATCTTATCTTTCAACTTGTATTTTCAAGCTATAAAAATTTATTAAAGTATATTAAGGTACCAGACAATGTCTATGTGATGCCTTGTATGTCTATGTGTGCTTTCACTACTTTCCATTAATTAAAATTTACTTTCATGAATTATAGAGAAACTTCACAAATTTTGGTCTGTTGAATGAGACACTACCTTATTTTAGTCTAATAATTAAGGGATATAAAAATGACTTTGGCTATGTGGCATCAATATATATTTTCAGAAAATTCAGAATTTGATGGGCTGAATTACTATGAAAACTGCATGTTAGATGACTTTAATATGAAAAACTTGGCTATTTCTTGACAAAATAATCATACACTGTTCCCAATTTTAATGGGAAATGTATGCTTTACTTTATCTTTTTATTTCATATGCATATATTTCCTTAGGAATCTTTTGTTAGTCAATGCCTTATCTGTAAAACATCATTTGCACATAAATTGAAAAAAATGCACCTACAATTTCAATAAAAATCAATTAGATAAGACAGTGAGACAAAGGTCAAATTTATATTTAGTGATATTTTATCTACTGAATAAGGGAAATCATTATTCCTTTAGGCCTAGTAGTTCTACTTAATATGCTATCCAACAGAAATAATTACAGATGAGTATTTAACTTGGTTTTTGAAATTATGCATTGCTTGCGTATGGTGAAAAGTATATCACTAGACACCAATGTGTGAGCAACATAAATATTCACTGATCTTGGATTGCACTAGAAATCACCATACATAAATAACAAATTATTGAAAATTACGTTCAAAGTTTAGCAATGTGGAAACTTCAGCTTTCAAACCAAAACCCACAATGTTTCTATGCCTATCTCTCTGTCTCTCTCTTTTTGGTATCTCCCAAATACACACGTATAAAAACATAAAACATGAATCAAAAAAAATTTTATTT
Source organism: Cacajao melanocephalus (assembly GCA_963573385.1). Lineage (NCBI taxonomy): Eukaryota > Metazoa > Chordata > Mammalia > Primates > Pitheciidae > Cacajao > Cacajao melanocephalus. The sequence goes on along the minus strand of CAUYLG010053309.1, from coordinate 24,193 downwards.
TTTGATTCATGTTTTATGTTTATATAGAAAATTAAATCACAGAAGTGTGATTTTAATTTTTCATTTTCCCCTGAGTGTATATATGTTAATTTTATTATAAAAACAATCGTTTTAAAAATAAAATAGTATTAATTTAAAAATTAGATTTTACTATGATGATAACTTTGCTTGGAAGAATATACAGAACTGAAAGTGATAAAGAGTTTGAGTTTAGGAGACACCTATATGAACTGTATCTTTGTAGACAATCAATATGATAACAATCAAAATAGTTTTAAAAGCTTCAAGACTTTTACACAGAAAAAAACCCTAAGATTAAAAGAGATAATATTTCTACACAGTAAATTTTCTAAAAAATTAAAATATTAAGAAAAAATGATGAATTCATTGACCAATCAATGAGTTTTGTCAAATATCAAAAAATCATTGACTAATCAATGATTTTTGTCAAGTATAGTTTCATTTTGCTTTTGTTGTATGCATTGCATCAAAATTGCCTAGAATAAGAATATTGGCCAAACAGATAATTTTCCCTTGAAAATAAAACTTCCTCTAAAAATGTAACTAAAGTACCAAGAAGAATCTTGTCAGTAATTTTATGTTTATTCTATGACTCTTAGAAAATAACTTTCTTTCCAAATAACTATAATGGTAGATGCTTTGCTTTATAGAACGTGTTTTAAAACCTTAAAAAAATCTTACCAGAAGTTTACTTTTTTATTATTATTGCTTTGAGCTTATGGAGTTAATCAATTTCTTTTTCCTCAAAGCAATTACATTATCCAATCAATTTTTTTACATTTTATTTTCTATTCAAGATGTATTTCAAGTACTTTTACTTTGGATAATGCCATGTAACTAATCACAGGCATCATTATTAAGTGACAGTTTGAAATAAATTTTAGAACTTTAAAAAAGTAGAAACCATAATATTTACTCAATAACTTAGTAACTTAATAAGTGGTTTCTTTATTTAAAGGCCTTTTTGGTGTTCATATGTCTCTCCATCCCTATCCACTATTCCATATAGATAATGAATGGCAAATTCTAGCAGCAATTGCTTTGGGAAAGCACACCTCAAATTCATGTATAAAGGATTTGGTACACTATTCTAGTAAAGGAATCCAGCCATACCTTATTGTTTAAATTGCAATTTCATTCCCAACTCTCAGAATACGATTGACACTGTGTAGGTTAATGTTAAGAAGCTTTGTGAATCAACAGAGTAAATTTAATATGTGAAAAAATGTACATGGCAAAATTCATTGATCTTCAATAACACTTGTTTTGAAAACTTGAATTTTTTCCAATGTGATTGACATTTCAAGGCAACAATTTGAGCACAATGGAATTTTGCATTTGTTTATGCCGACTTCCTCAACCACAAACAACTGTGAACTCATACAACTGTTCCCTGTTGAATCTAGTTGAATAGGAGTACCAAAAAGTACTCACATGCAAATATCTTACCAGCTACCTCAGTTCACCATGTGTTTCAGGGGACACACCCATTGACATTACTGTGACAGCTGTCCATCAGATTTCAGATCCTCCTCCTTCCCCCACTATACTAACTCATAAGCTGCAACCCTTCTGATACGGACTTCAAAAGCACACGAGGTCTTTCTCAAGATAAAGTACTATATTGATTGCAGTATTTATGCATTCCTTAAGTATTTATCATGTGCAAAACTGTGCTATCATTTTTGTTAGGTTTTGTTCTTTTTGTTTCACGTGCCACTGACAAAATTCTTGAGTGGTATGCCCCTAACTTTATTTTTCCTTAAACACTGTAGTTTCTTCTTGTATGATCTTACTGCATGATCCTGCCAACACTGATTTTTTAGTAATGCACATACCATATTAGAGCAGAACTGATTACAATTATTTAAGTTTTTACATTTTAATGCATTTACAGTTTTCAAATATTAGCATGAATAAAAGATACAGAACAAATTCTTCCTGTATTTCTGTCCCCATTATCATTAATTTCCGTAAACCTGTCCTATTAATTTGTTTTTTTTTTATTTTCGGAGAAAGAGTTTTATGTACACAGAAGGCAGTATTTCCTCTCATATTTTTTACCAACATTACCATTCTCTTCTTACACACTTTTCTGCATCTCATTTTTTTATTGAGTATATCTTGAAGATCTTATCAAGAAACAGAAATCTTTTTCATTCTATTGAATGTTTATATAGTACAATATAAAGTTTCCTATCAGTGAAGATTTACATTAGCAATTCAATCTCAAGTTATTACAAACAATACTGTAATAAATAACTTTGAACTTTTGTATTGTGTACATGTGCCAATATATACATGGGTTAAATTTCTAGAACTGAAATTGCTAGGTCAAAGGGTGTGATGTATTAGAAAATTTGAATAGAACTCCCTACAAAATGGGATTTTTTTTAACATTTTAAACTCCCGCTTGTAATGAATGACACTAGATGTTTTCTCATAGCTTTTAATTTGACCATTTTGCAATATACTTTTCAATGTACATTAGATAAATATGATTTCTGCAGTACTTCAAGAGGTTATATTCACTGTATTGTTAATCATCTATGCTAGCACTTCCCATGTCATGTTTCACAGAATACCAGTGTGGATCAAAATGCTCAAAAGATACAAACAAAAACCATCACAAGATCAAAAATAGTTTAAAAAACCTTGAATAGAACACTTTTCCCCCAGAAATTCTCAAAACATTTAACATGTTAATGTGAATTTTAAGGATGAAAATAAAAATGAAATATTTTCTAAAACATTTAACCATGAAAGTCATATTAGCATTAAATAGACTGTCATCATTTATTAGAATTTAATTTAGAAAAAAAGAAAAGGTGTGTATCACCTTTGGCATGTTGGGAAGATACATATAAGCATATAATTATTTTGGGTTATAATTTGTCCACATGTTAGCTTTTCTCTAAGTTGACCAAATATTTCAACTAAGCAAATATCCCACACAAATTATTAATATTGGCTGATATATCATGTTCAATACATGCAATCACAGACAGACAATAACACATTATAACTTAAATAATAGTTTTTCACAAATACCATATTTTTTGGTACAGTATATGGGCTTTAAATAAAGGACAAAAATCCTGCCACCCTAATCATTGTAGTTCACAAAGATGACTGGGTAAAAATATACAAAGTATCAATAAATAGCCAGCCTTTCAGAGGACAGTCAAGAAATAATGTTTTACTTTAGTGCATTTTATTGGCAAAGAATCATATGTAAGAGAAACTGCTCAGAAATACATTGTCTTTTTACATTCCTTTCCTACTATTTCATCCTCTTCACCACATAGCCTTAGCATTCACTCTTCTAAGCAAAGTAAGTCTGTTTATTCTCTATGGTCTCATAATCTTTCTTATCTACATTAGTTATAGCTAATATATTAATGTATTTGTGTGATGAAAGCACTGATTGTCACCTAAATTGTGTGGACCCTTCCAAGGTTAAATATTTTTCATGTCTGTATCTCATTCCAGTGAAGGAGGCTGCAACTGAAGCAGAAAAAAAGATGAATATTTATTGATATCCATTATTTACCTGGGAAGATGTAAACATGTATTTAGCATTCTATATAAAATTAAAATATAAATTTAACATTTTTATAGCAATTCTGTAAAAGACGTATTTATATCTTTTTCTATAGGAAGTAGCATAAAATAAATACTAAATAAATGTTCTTTGAATGAATAATGTTCCTCTCCTGACTTAAAGATTCACTCTATAAAAACATTCTGCTTTATTTGTGTCAAGGATATATGATAATATTCAGGAAGGATACATAGCAACAATTTTTGAAACTATTTTCTGGGAAATATGAACTAAGGTAGAAATCACATTAATAATATTGATATAAATTGCATAAAAATTCAAACGCTTTGTGTTTTTAAATAATTGGGCTATTTTAAAATAATTTGTTACTCAAATTTGCTCAACTAAGCATAATTCTTTCATTGAAATCTTATGCAAAAGTTTTTGATGTGAGAAACTTATACATTTTTGGACATAATTTGGAATCCTAGGTGAAATTTGCCTATCACTCATCAAGCATACAATAGATATCAACCTTGTATAGAGAGAAGTTTTTGGAAATATCCTAACAATAAAATTATAAGTGACTCTAAGATGAATATCCCATCGGTGTTCTCTAGGCATTTTTCTTCATCAGTTTCTACATTTATTCTGGAAAATGCACTAACTAACCAATGTCAACTTTCTTTTTACTGAAATGTACTTTAATATTGAGAATAACTTTTCTCATCTAACACAACTGTTTTGCATTTACTTGACATTAAATGTGTCAGAATCAATGTCCTTCAGCTAAAGACCACCATGGAAAATGATTAACACTGGCCAAAATAAAAGAGAAAACATTCAAGTTGATTTTAAGTTCAGTTTTAATTGAGTTTCTGGGATTCACTTCCATCTCAAATAGGTAGTTATATATCTGGATCATGGAGAGAAAGAATGGGATTGGGAGAGCAATTTTGATTTGGAATTCACTTTTAAATGGTATTGCAGAAGCTAAATGTGGGGGTTGGGTTGTCTATTAGAATACACAGAATATGAAAAGAAGATGGCAAGACAGGTGAACACTTAAGACAAATTTTCTTCAGAAGCAACTAGTCTAGAATGTTTACACATTGTGTTACATTTGTGCTTTATATTTTTCTTCTATTTTCCCTTTATATTTTTTAACATTTGCTTTTTAGTTATGAGATTTTGTTTTTGCTAACATCAACTTATTTCAACTTTGCTCAAGGAAAAAGAGACAGGCCACTCTGTGTAACAGAGCATTAGAAGCCATATACAACTATAACCTCAAGAGCCTGAAAGTTTGTGGAAACTAGAATCAAAGCTGGAGAATCCTGAGGAACAAATGTTAAATTCACTGGAGAAAGTTAAGGTCATTTTGTCAATTTTTTCCTCTTGTCTGGTAAGATTCTTCTACAAGGGTCAAAATATTCACAAGTAGGCAGAAAAACTTAATTATTCATCTACTTATCAGGTAAGTTCTTAATGGTAATTGACAACTTTTGTTCTAAAAATCAGCCATGATACATTGCAACCATTATAGACAAGCTTACAAATTGCTATTAAACTAGTCTTGTTTGCATATATAGATTTAAAAAGCCCTCAAGGAAACATTATTTGTGATACACACACACACACATACACACATATGTATAATTAATGTACATTTCCTAGAGATCCAAGCATAGTGGAAAGCATGCAGTAATCACACAATAAATACTGCACAATCACTTGTTTGGTCATTAATTAATTTTAGCCCATCAACTTCACATTTGAGGAAAGAGAAAAAGCAAGAACTATAAGAATAAAAATATAACTCAGGTATATGTTTCAATTTTTGTGTTTGACTCTTAATTTTATTATTTTCTTCTTTTTTAAACCATTGTAAACAAATATTTGAAGGATTACATAGCATTTATGGTTGACCATTGTATTAATTTTAAATCGTTTAGTTTGTTGAAAATATATGAAAATTATCCATTTTAACAACGTTCTGAAGATATTTGAGCTAAGTGTAGAAATGGAACAAGCAATAGTTATACATAACTATAAAAAATCTCACTTCAGTTTGAGTCAATATCTGAGAAAAAAAAGAATGCAGTAAAAGCAAAGAAGGCAAAACTTAGCTTAGAAAATGTTTCCCAATTCAAAAAATGGACAAGTCAGATTCTTAACGATATCTGGTGAAATCTTGAAGGAATATTGTACTGGTCATTAACTAATCTGATTGTAAAGTAATCTTGGGTTCACAATAAGATGGTTGAACAAGTAGAATTTTCATGTAATTGCACACCAATCCAATTTTTTTTGCATACATTGTTTACTTTGCATTTCAAAATTAGATTTCTTCTTCAAGATCCAAGTCAAATACTACCATCTCAGAAAACTTTTATCAAGTTTATAGACACCTCCACTGAGGCAAAATTAACCTACTCTTCAGTAGGCCTGTAAAATTTTATTTGATTAACTACTATAATTCATTACATCAGTTGATTATATAACTATCTCTAGGCAAGATTGAAATTTCACAGGGTCAGAATAATGTGTTATTAATATTCATTTTCCCAGTGATTAACATGTGGTTAATTACTGAATAAAGTTTTAACCTTTAGTAATTAACATTTTAATGTTATTATAATTTGACAAACTATAATTGCATATATTTATAGGGTAAAAAGTGATATTATGATACATGTATACAATATGGAATGATTAAAGCAAGATAATTAATATATCAAATACCTCAAATACTTATCATTTTTTGTTGTGAGAAAACTTGAAATTTAATTACTTTGAAATGTATTAATACAATACATTATTATTAACTATAGTTATTATGCTGTGCAGGAGATCTCAAAAAATGCATTCCTTTTATCTAACTGAAACTTTGCACCCTTTACCATCATTTCCCCATTCCTTCCACTCCAAGCTTCTGGTAACCAGCATTCTACTCTCTGCATATATCAGTTTCGTTGTTTTAGGTCCCACATTAAGTGAATCATGTGATATTTTTCCTTTGGTGCCTGGTTTACAAAGAAACTGTTGAAGAGCAGTTTTATTTATTTCACTTAGCATAATGTTTTCCAGGTTCTTCCACGTTGTTGCAAATGTCAGAATTTTCTTCTAGTAAAGACTAGTATTTCATTGTGTAGATGTACCACATTTTCTTTACCCACTTATCTTTTTATGGCCAGTTAGATTGATTCCGTGACTTGGCTATTGTGAATAATGCTGCAATAAACACAGTAGTACAGATACCTCTTCAAAATACTGATTTCAAATCCTTTTGGTTTATGCTCATGAGTGAGATTGCTTGATGGAAAATAAAAATAGAAAGGTAAAAATAGGTAACTCTATTTTTTTTTTAGGAATCTCCATACTATTTTCTATAATGCTTATACTCATTTACACTACCAACAGTAAACAAGGGTTCTAATATCTTCACATCCTTGCCAACACTTGTTGTAATTTGGCTTTGTGATAATCATTCTAACAGCTGTAAGATAATATTTCATTGTGGTTTTAATTTCTGTTTCTCTAATGATTACTGTTGTTGAGCATTTTGTCATATACCTGCTGGCCATTAATATGTGTTCTTTTGAGATTGTCTATTCAGATATTTTGCCCATTTTTAATTATTTGTTTTCTTACAATTGAATTGTTTGATATCCTTAGATGTATGTTTCACAAATATTTTTTCTAAATCTGTAGGTTGTGCCTTTATTCTGTTACTTGCTTCCTTTTTTGTGCAGAAGCTTTTTTGATTGATGTAATTTCATGTGTTTATTTTTGCTTTTATTGTTTCTGATTTTAGGTTTATATATAAAAATCATTTTTAAGCTCAAAAACATTGATTGTTTTACTCCCTTATTTTTATAGTTTTAAGTTTCACATTTAAGTCTTTAAACCACTCTGAGTTGATTTTTGTAGCTGGTGTAAGGTAAGGTCTAATTTGTTTCTTCTGTTTGTGGATGGATATCTGGTTGTCCCAACACCATCTATTGAAGAGATTGTCCTTTTCCTATTATGTGTTCTTGGCACCTTTGTCAAAAATCAGTTGACTGTAAATGTGTGGATTTATTTCTGGGATCTCTGTCCTATTCCATTGTTTTTTTCTGTTTTAGAAACACCACTGATTTTTGAATATTGATATTGTATCCTGGAACTTAACTTCTTTATTAATTCCAACAGATTTTCATTGGAGTTTTTTGGGTTTTCTACATAATGAAATGTGTCTTAAATTTCATTCCATTCCAAATATTTTATAACGTACCCTTTGATATCTTCTTTGACACATTAATTATTATGAAGCCTGTTATATTTAGTTTCCAAATATTTGGGAATTCAATATATTTCTATTATTGTTTTCTAATTATATCATGGTCAGAGAAAATACTCTGTGTGATTTGAATCCCTTTACATGTATTAGAACGGGTTCATGTCCCTGAATATGATTTATCTTGCTAAGTGTTTCATGTGCACTTGAAAAGAATGTGTATTACGCTATTGTTAAGTCAAGTGTACAATAAATGTCAATTAGGTATATATTATTATAAAGTTTTCTATGTTCTTAATAATTTTCTGTCTAAACTGATAAAAAAATCCAAATCTAATTTTTTTATCAGTTATAGTAAAAGTGATTATAATTGCAGATTAATGTAGAAATTGCTTTTTCTCCTTCAAGTAGTGTCAGTTTTCACTTCACATATTTTGAAATCTTGTTACTGGGTTTTTATAGGTTTATGTTGCTATGTACTCTTGATAAATTACTCTTTCATCATTATGGTAATATACTGTTTTTATTGCTGGCTATTGTTCTGATATTTTCTTTGTCTCTTTAATATAACCATAGTATACAATACATATGCCAATGTGTAATCTATGGTATATTAATGCAGCATGGTATATCTTTTACCAACCTTTTATGTTTTAACTACTTTTATTTTTCTACTTAGAGTGAGACTCTTAGAGGCAGCTTATAGATAAGTCTTGCTTTTTATCCAAAATAAAAATCTCTACCTTCTATTTGGAGTATCAACACCACTTATATTTAACATAAAATTGATATAGATATAGGCCTAAATATATGACTTATTTTTCTTTCTATTGGTTTCATATGTTCTCTTTATATTTTCTTCCTTTTTTCTCCAGTTTTTGAGTATTTTTCATGATTCATTTTATCTACACCAGTGGATTATTAAATAAAAATCTTTGTTAAATTGTTTTAGTGGTTGCATTAGAGATGTAGAATAAAAATTGAATTATAATCTACCTTCAAATAATAGCAAACTATTTCATGTATTGTAGTACTATCTTATAATAGTACACTTCCATTTCTCTCCCCTCATTTTACTACTGTTTTCATATATTTTACTTTTACTTATCCCTCCAAGACTAAACCAGGAAAAAGCTGAATTCCTGAATAGAACGATAACAAGGCCTGAAATTGAGGAAGGAATTAATAGCCTACCAACCAAAAAAAGTCCAGGACCAGACAGGTTCACAGCCAAATTCTAACATGCCTACAAAGAGGAGCTGGTACCATCCCTTTTGAAACTATTGTGAACAATGCAAAAAGAGGTAATCCTGCCTAACTCATTTTATGAGACCAATATCATCCTGATACCAAAATCTGGCAGAGACACATGTAAAAAAGAAAATATCCAGCCAATATCCATCATGAACATTGATGCAAAAGTCTTCAATAAAATACCGGCAAACTGAATCCAATAGCACATCAAAAAGATTATCCATCATGAACAAGTCAGTTTCATCCCTGGGATGCAAGTCTGGTTCAACATACACAAATCTATAAATGTAATCCATCACATAAACAGAAGCAAAGACAAAAACCACATGGTTATTTCAATAGATGGAGAAAAGGCCTATGACAATATTCAACAGCACTTTATGCTAAAAAACTTAATAAACTAGGCATCGATGGAACGTATCTCAAAATAATGAAACCTATTAACGACAAACCCACAGCCAATATCATACTGAATGGGCAAAAACTGGAAGCATTCACTCTGAAAACTGGCACAAGACAAGGATGCCCTCTCTCACCATTCCTATTCAACATAGTATTGGACGTTCTGGCCAGGGCAATCATGCAAGAAAAATAAATAAACAGTATTCAATTAGGAAAGAGGAAGTCACATTGTCTCTATTTGCATATGACAGGATTGTATATTTAGAAGATCCCATCATCTCAGCCCAAAATCTTCCGAAGCTGATAAGCAACTTCAGCAAAGTCTCAGGATCCAAAAATCAATGTTCAAAAATCACAAGCATTCCAATACACCAACAACAGAAAAACAAAGAGCCAAATCAGGAGTGAACTCTCATTCACAATTGCTAGGAATAAAATACCTAGGAATACAACTTACAAGGGATGCAAAGGACCTCTTCAAGGAGAACTACAAATCACTGCTCAAGGAAATAAGAGAGGGCACAAATAGGAAAACATTCCATGCTCACAGTTAAGAAGAATCAATATTGTGAAAATGGCAATACTGCCCAAAGTAATTTATACATTCAGTGCTATCCCCACCAAGCTACCACTGATTTTCTTCACAGAATTGGAAAAAAACACTTTAAACTGAATATGGAACCAAAAGAGAGCCTGCATAGCCAAGACAATCCTAAGCAAAAAGAACAAAGCTGGAGGCATCACATTACCTGACTTCAAATGGTACTACAAAGCTACAGTAATCAAAACGGCATGGTACTGATACCAAAACAGAGATATAGACCAATGGAATAGAACAGAGGCCTAAGAAGTAACACCACATATCTATAACCATCTGATTTTTGACAAATCTGACAAAAACAAGCAATGGGGAAAGGATTCCCTATTTAATAATTGGTGTTGGGAAAACTGGTTAGCCATATGCAGAAAGCTGAAACTAGCCCTCTTACTTACATCTTATGCAAAAATTAACTCCAGACAGATTAAAGATTTAAACATAAGATCTAACACCATAAAAACCCTAGAAGAAAACCTAGGCAATACCATTCAGGACATAGGCATAGGCAAGGACGTCATGACTAAAACACCAAAAGCAATGGCAACAAAGGCAAAAATAGACAAATGGGATCTAATTAAACTTAAGAGTTTCTGCACAGCAAAAGAAACAATCATTAGAGTGAACTAGCAACCAACACAGTGGGAAAAAAATGTTTGCAATCTACCCATCTGACAAAGGGCTAATATCCAGAATCTACAAAGAACTAAAGCAGATTTACAAGAAAAAACCTAACAACTCCATCAAAAAGAGGGCAAACGATATGAACAGACACTTCTCAAAACAAGACATTTATGCTGCCAATAGACATATGAAAAAAAACTCATCATCACTGGCCGTTAGAGAAATGCAAATTAAAACTACATTGAGATACTATCTCATGCCAGTTAGAATGGCGATCATTAAAAAATTAGGAGAAAACAGATGCTAGAAAGAATGTGGAGAAATAGGAACACTTTTATACTGCTGGTGGGATTGCAAATTAGTTCAATCATTGTGGAAGACAACGTGGTGATTCCTCAAGGATATAGAACTAGAAATACCATTTGACCCAGCAGTCCCATTACTGGGTATATACTGAAAGGATTATAAAACATTCAATTATAAAGACACATGCTTGGGAGGCTGAGGCGGGTGGATCACAAGGTCAAGAGATTGAGACCATCCTGGCCAACATAGTGAAACCCTGTCTCTACTAAAAAAATACAAAAATTAGCTGGGCATGGTGGTGCGTGCCTGTAGTCCCAGCTACTTGGGAGGCTGAGGCAGGAGAATTGCTTGAACCTGGGAGGCAGAGGTTGCAGTGAGCCGAGATCATGCCACTGCATTCCAGCCTGGCACATGGTGACAGAGCGAGATTCTGTCTCAAAAAAAAATAATAATAAAAAATAAAGACACATGCACACATATGTTTATTATGGCACGGTTTACAATAGTAAAGACTTGGAACCAACCCAAATGCTTATCAGTGGTAGACTATATAAAGAAAATGTGGCACATATACACCATGAAATACTATGCAGCCATAAAAAGGGATGAGTTCATGTCCTTTGCAGGGCAATGGGTGAATCTGGAAACCATCATTCTCAGCAGACTGACACAAGAACAGAAAACGAAACACTGCATGTTCTCACTCATAATTGGGTGTTGAACAATGAAAACACATGGCCACAGGGAAGGGAATATCACACACAGGGGCCTGGGTGGGGGTGGGGATTTAGGGAGGGCTAACATTAGGAGAAATACCTAATGTAGATGATGGGGGGATGGATGCAGCAAGCAACCATGGCACGTGTATAGCTATGTAACAAACCTGCACATTCTGCACATGTACCCCAGAACTTAAAGAATAATAAGTACAAAAACCCACAGTATTTCTATTAAACATTCAATTCAATTTCAAATAGATATAAATGGTAAGAAAAACTTACATTTTTCTTTACCTATTTATGCCATTTTTAGTGTTATATTAGTCAAAGAAGATTCCCCAGAGAAACAGAACCAATAGGGTCATGACAGTTCCGGTCCAAGACCAAAGGCCTGAAACCCAGGAAAACTGGTGATATAGGCTACAATCTGAGTGCAGAAGACTGACATCTCAGCTCTAAAACAGAAAAAGTGAATTCTCCCTACCCTACTGCTATAGTTGGATGTTTGCACCCCAAATTTCATGGTGAAATTTGATCTCCAATGTTGGGAGTGGGGCCGAATGAGGTGTTTGGATCATGGGGGCGGATGCCTCACAAATTACTTGGTGCTGTCCTTGTGGACAAGGTGAGTTCTCTATTAGTTTCCATGAGAGCTAGTTGTTAAAAAGAGCCTGGCACCTCACTCCCCTCTTTCTTTTGCTTTCACTCTCCCACCATGTGATCTCTACACACTCTGGCCTCCTTTTCCCTTCTGCCATAAGTGGAAACAGCCTGAAGGCCTCACCAGAAGCAGATGCTGGCACCATGATTCTTACACAGCCTGCAGAACCGTGAGCAAAATAAACCCTTTTCTTTATAAATTACCCAGCCTTAGCAGAACAAATAGAAAATGTATATTTGTGTATATGTGTGTACCTAAGTTATACATGTATATTTGTATCACTTATAGGTATAATTTACTTCTATATATGCTTTATTTATAAACATATTTATATGAATTATTTATTGTTTATGATTTATTACGAAGAACTGGGTCATGCAATATGGAGGCTGACAAGTCCTACAATCTGGCATCTGTGAGTGGGAGAAGGAAAGCTGGTGGTGTAATTCAGTCTTAAGTCCAAAAGCCTGGGCGCCAAGGGAGCCAATAATGTAAATCCCAGTCTGAGGACAGAAGAAAATAGAATAAGATTCCTAGCTTAAGCAATATGGCAGAAGTAAAAAGGGTATGAGTTCCTCCTTCCTTCACCTTTTGTTTTGTCCAGGTTCTTAACAGGTTAGATGAAGCCTACTCCCACTGGAGATGACAATCTGCTCTACTCAGTCTATCGATCAAAATGTTAATCTGAAAAATATCCTAAGACACACATTAGGAATAATATTTAACCTACGTGCCTCAGCCAAGACCATTACAAGAATTCTTCATTAGTTTTGTATTATTTCCTTCCACTGGATTTTTTTTTAAATTCTTGTTAGGGTTAAATGAAGCTCTATAAGCAATTATTTTTTTTACTTTTGTATGCTTAGAAAATCACCTGATTGTCTGAATGGTAGAATAGAGTTGACTGATAAAAGAAACAGTGAACTTGAATATGAAATAATACTTACTATCCAGTCAAGCCATAGAATAGAAAATGATTAAATGAAAATACACAAAGCCTCAGTGACTTGTGGGAAAATATTAGAAGATTCAGTGTACATGTAACTGAGCCTCAGAAGGGGAGGAGAAAGAGCTTGGAGCGGAGAAATCCTTTGAAGATATAATGTTAGTAAACTTCCCAAATTTGGGGAAAAACATAAACTTGCAGATCAAAGGTCAGTGACCACCAGGAAGATACATTCAAAGAAACCCACACCTAGACACATCATAACTAGATTACGAAAAAAAAAAAATGGAGACATAGATTGTGAATACACTTGAGCAATGGAAGGCAAAATGATTAAGGGACTACATCTCTGTAATGGTGGAAGGACTGCTCTCCTTTGCTCCCTAATGTCTTTTCAGAAGTCAATTTGTCAGATATCATCAATTAACCAGAGATGCTCTTTAGGCTGTTGAATGCACTTAAGCTATACATATGTGGTCTGAGCAGCTTTAGAAACCTGTAGACATATTGCTTTTGTTAAGATAAGCTCTGTGTCCTTAGGGAGCATCCAGGCAACTTTTTTCCTTAAGAAAGAGCTGGTCATCTAGGAAGGTGTCCAACATGATGGAGGGCCAGGGGAAGAAATGGGGCTTTGGTGACTTTCCAGTAAGGGCTGAACACAAGACATGACAAAACAAGGAAAGACAAAACAAGGTAAGGCAAGACGAAAAAAACAAGCATGGCAATTTTCTGAGAAAACCTTCCTGCTTGGAAGTTTGGTTTTATCCAACAAAGATAAAACCAACCACTTGTGAGCTCCCGAAATGTTTCTAATCCCTTCTGATCTGTAAATAATAGTTTAAGAATTGCAGAGTCAAAAACTTATTTTGGAATTGAAATGCATCTGTGAGAGTCTCTCTAAACTATGACTGACAGCAAGATGCAAGGTCACTCTCTATTGCTCTAGTCAAATACCATAGCCCATTTTTCCTTTTCAAAAATGTATAAATCTCATTTATAAACAACATCTCATTTGTCAAATACAACAAACTGCCTTAAAAGTCAAGGAAAAAAGTAGGTGGTTTATTCAGGCAAAAACGAACCAAAAAATAACATTCATAAAAAATAAAAATATAAAATGTTAATAGTTTTCAAATTTTACTTAAGCAAGAAAAGTTAAATCTCTTGAAAGTATTGGGCATTATATAAAAAGGCAACTTATTGCAATTCTCTCTTTACACAAAGGAGGGAGAGGTTATTAATGAAACCATTTTTAGAATCTAGTTTTTGTAATGGAAAGAATTTGGCCGAGAAGGATTATTTGTGTTTCATCTCTCTAATACTGCAGCCAGTTTTAATTTTCCTTGAATAACAAATAGCTAGAGTGGTATAGAAATATCTTACCTTTGGCTTGATGAGAAATGTATATTTTAAGAACTTCAATCACTCAGCAAAGATGCTTACCAAACTCAAAACAGCAGTTTGCTATTTAATTTTTCTTATGCTTAAGAATCTGAACACACACAAAAAAAATTGCACAATTTAGGATATTGTCCAAACCAATCCAACGATAATGATTCCCAAAATATTGAAAACATAACATTTGCTTAGTTTAAAAAATGTGGTCTTTATACCTTAACATTTTTTTTCTTTGACTCTCTACTATACTTGATCTTATACTTTACTTAGTCCATGAAACCCTCAACAGCTTTCTCCCTCATTCCTTCCAACTAGGCACTATTCATTATTGCAGAATAAATTAAAGAAATAATATTGTATAAGTTATTTACAAATATATATTATATCATCTCATTATGTTTCTGGTTGTTACTCAACATTTTGTTTTACCTTTTATTGCTTCCATTTTTTCAGACACATTTTGTCCACATAAGCTACCATATTGTAAGCTATTTCAGAAGACTCGTTCACTTTATTGAGTACCTTCACCTTTTCCTCTGTATTTCTAAACTTGGTATCTTTGGGCCTTTCTAGTCTGTCCTCAGTTTGCTGTCCTGTAAATTCACATCTTTCCATTTCACCTTCTTCTATCTTATTCCTTTTGCCTGTGGCTTTAATTGTTGTTGTAATTTCAATGTTCACTTCTTTGTAAATGATATGATTCCTAAATATCAAGCTTTTTTTTTTTTTTTTTTTTTTTTTCCAGACGGAGTCTTGTCCTGTCACCCAGGCTGGAGTGCAATGGTTCAATCGTGGCTCACTGCAACCTCCGCCTCCTGGGTTCAAACGATTAACCTGCCTCAGCCTCCCGACGAGCTGGGATTACAGGCACCCACCACCATGCCCAGCTATTTTTTTGTATTTTCAGTAGAGATGGGGTTTCACCATGTTGGCCAGGCTAGTCTCCAGCTCCTGACCTTGTGATTGACCTCATGATCTTCCCGCTCACCCTTCCAAAGTGCTGAGATTACAGGCGTGAGCCACTGTACTTGACCGAGGTTTAATTGGATTTACAGTTCCACATGGCTGGGGAGGCCTCATAATCACTGAGGGAGGCAAAAGGCACTTTTATTTTGAGACAGAGTCTTGCTTTGTCGCCAGGCCGAAGTGCAGTGACTGACCTTGGCTCACTGAAACCTCTGCTTCCCCGGTTCAACCGATTCTCCTGCCTCAGCCTCCTGAGTAGCCGGCATTACAGGCTCGCCGCGACCAGGCCTGGCTAATTTTTGTATTTTTAGTAGAGATGCGGTTTCACCGTGTTGGTCAGGCTCGTCTTGAACTCCTGACCTCATGATCTGTCCCCCTTGGCATCCCAAAGTGCTGGGATTACAGGCTTGAGCCACAGCCCCCAGTCACTCAAGCTCTTGTAATCATCAGCTTTCATCTCATGAACTCTCACCATTTCGAGAAATACCTTGAAAAATATCTTCTACATATTTGTAACTATAGGCGCTGTAGCTTTTCAAATTCAATATTTTTAAACTGGAATTTATCATACATTATGATGAAATTCTTAGTTACTCCAATTATGTTAATAGCATCACCAGATCAACCCAAGCTAGAAAGTTGATATCTACTGGTCCAACTATGAGAGACTTCTCTTCCCTGGTCTGTGAGGGGCGAGGGGCATGGTTTCAAAGGCAGGACTTTTCCGGCTCTAGCCTCCATCTGGGAACCAGAAGGGTTTCAAATGTAAAGTTATTTGTCTGGGTTTCCCCCACCTGCCGCCTAGGTAGAGAAAGCCAGGTGAGGCCTCTTTGTCCAAAAAGCAAGCCCAAAGCTCTGGGAGGAGGGGGCTCTGTAACTCAGGGTTGTGGACCAAGTGGCCAATCCGGTATCAGAGTCAAAGATCAATCACTCCAGAGGCAGTTTGAAAGAACTTCTCTCATTGGATGAGAACATGAATGGGGCGGGAATAACTCAATGGTTAAAACTCTAGCTGTTCCCTATCTTTGTGGATGCCTTCTCCGGTAAGGAGATTTGGCTTAACAAACCTTTCTTACAAGTGAAAATTCCAAGGCTGGTCATGCAGCGGCCCCATCTTGCAGGTAAAGAATTTTTATCATATATTTTGTTTAACATAAGACTTCCTGTTTCTGAGTCAAGAGAAGGAAGGAATGAACAAAAGACAATGATTTTTCACAGTTGGTCAGGAAATCATACATTCCTTCCTTTTATAATTCCTTGTCAACACTACTACGGGACCCAACTTTAAGTGTAGCTGAGACATGGAGCATAGGATAGGAAATATTTGATGAATACTGCCTTTGCAATAGTTTACTTTTCTGCTTTGCTGCCTCTTTCCACAGATTATATGGAAATTCGACCCTTTTCTGAGAGACACCGTCAAAGACCCTTTCAAGCTTTATCCAGTTTAAATTCCAGAGTCCACATTTAACTTACAGTAGTTTCTCTGTCAGGCTAGATGTCTAAGTTAACTGTCTCCCTCTCTCCCACCACGCACAAACACACCCTTGGTAGAATATTGTATTTGCTTCCTGAGGTAACAAATTACCACAAACTCAAGGACTTAATGAAACAGAGATTTATTCTTTTACAATTCTGGAGGCTAAAAGTCCAAACCCCAGCAGGACCACACTCCCTCCAGGGGCTCTAGCAAAGAATCATGGTTCTTATTTTTGCCTCTTCTAGCTGCTGTTGGTTGTCCTGGAATTGTGGAATTTGTGATTGTATTGCTCTGACCCCTGCTTCTGTGTTGTCTTCTCATGTTGTCTTCTCCTCTGTTTGTCGTTATTTCTCTTTGCCTTGCTTATAGAGGCACTTGTCATTGAATTTAGGGATGCCTGGAAAATACAGAGTAATTACATCGCCTCGCGTCAAGATCTTTAGCTTAATTTCAGCTGCAAAGACTTTTTTTTTTTTCGAATAAGGTAATATTTTAGATTTCCAAGGCTGAGGTCTTCCTGTCTTTGGATGGCCATTATTCAACCTACTTCAAACATGCAAATCTTATTTTGGTACCAGAGAAAAAAACACGCATTTAAAGAACTCAAAACTAAATGTTGGAGCTGGCATAGAGAGCAAAGGAAAGAAAACAGGAAGATAAGCTGGAGAAATAGATTCAAACTAACAGCACCTCTTAGGACATTGCAGAGGATAGTGAATTCAAGCTGATTCAAAGCCTCTGTCTTTCATACACAGGTTGTGAGTTAAGAACTCATCTTAGGGTGGTGAGATTTCCCTTCAAGAGAGACACAGCTGTGAGAAATGCAGTAAGCCAGGAACTTTAGGCTGCTGTATCTGCCATAGCATTCCTTCTGAAACCACACTTTGACCAGACTGTTCAGAGCATACGAAGCACTATGTGATTACTAGGTCAAGGACCTTCTGGGCCAGTATGAGACTCTTTTAAACAGTAGTTTTCTTTCCATGGGGCTTCCCATGATCGAATTTTTTCAGGGTAGTATTTCAGTCCTACTCAATCATCCCTCTTAGGGACTTCTCTTCCCAAGTCTGCAAGGGGCTGACTTCAAAAGCAGGAGTTTCCCGGCTCCACGCCTCCATCAGGAACTGGAGGGGTGGAGGGGTTTCAAATGCAAAGTTCTTTGTCTGGGTTTCCCGCCTGCGGACTAGGTAGAGAAATCCAGATGAAGCTCCTTTGTCCCAAAAAGCCCTCTGAAAGCTCTGTGAGGTGGGGGCTCTGCAACCCAGAGTTGTGGACTAAGCAGCCAATCCAGTAACAGAGTCAAAGATCAGTCACTCCAGATGAAGTTTGAAACCACTCCTCTCATTGGATAAGAACATGAATGGGGAGGGAATAAGTTAAGGGTTAAAATTCAGCTGCTCCTTACCAATGCAATGATACAGGTAATTGAAAAGCATGGGGCAGCAATGCATAAAAGGAGATGTAATTGATCAGGAATGACTAACCTGTGTGTTAGTGCTCTTAATGAAAGAAGAATACTTTATTAAAATTTTGAGGCAGGGTCTCACTCCTGTTGCCCAGGTTGGAGTACAGTGGTGTGATCACACCTCCGCTACAGCCTTGACTTCCCAGGCTCGGGTGATCATCCCATTTCAGACTCCCTAGTAGCCAGGACTACAGGCTTGCACCACCACATCCAGCTAATTTTTTGTATTTTTAGTAGAGATGGGGTTTTGGCATGTTGCCAAGGCTGGTCTCCATCTCAAGTGATCTGCCCACCTTGGCCTTCCAAAGTACTAGGATTACAGGTGTGAGCCACTGTACCCAGCAGTAATAATATATTTTACAGAGAAAGTATCCAGATAATTTTATTTAATATCTCCCTTTATTATAAAAAGCAAAAATGCTAGTATAATATGTTTCAGTTATTGATACAAATTAAGTGGTCATATTAGTGGGAATTTTCTGTAGAATGTGATGCCAGAGACAGTGGTTGTCCAATTTTATTGTCATTAGACTTTCCTGAAGACCTTACTTAAAATTCGGAAGACTAAGTCAGATAACCTTATTATTAGATCCTGGGACAAATCATTATTTAAGAAGGCATTCCAGGGTAGTTTGTCCTTAGACTGTTCTAGACACCAGTACAAGGCTTTCCAAAGAGCCTTAAAGAAAGCATATCTAAATTTAATATTAAATGCTGCACTTGATAATGAATCACAATATAAATAATATTTATGTTAAAGTTATTTTTATGTGAAATTTTGAACTCTGACACCTCTTTATCTTTTAGAGCATTAGAGTAATTCAAATTTTGGATGGATAACCCAAGTCTCAAATCATATTTTTACCTCATTTTATCAGTTCTAATAAAGGTTGAAAGAGTCCAGTGGCTGCCCTAATCTCTGATATATTTAGTAGAGGTCAAATTAGTAAAATTCATTTTAATTCTTTTGGTAAGGGGCTAGTCTATGTAACTCACCTAAAGAACTGACAGGCCCATATATGTAAATGAAACATGTTCTAACTGCTCTTGAAGAGTGAAAAATAGCCCAAGATACCAGATTAATATTGCCTTGTTCACAATATGCTACAAGAAAAGATGAATGGAAATTCAATTGTGCCATTGCAAACTACATATTTTGGCTAATGAAAGGCCAAATTAGGCCTTTCATTAAATGAAACAAGGAGGGATTCTTAAAAAAAATTTTGCCTTGTATACCACTATTCCTAAACAGATCTACTAAGAAAGATAATATTTTGTTTGTCAGATTTCTATAAGGAGAGACAGAGTGAAAAGCTTTACTAGAATTTAGTAATTTTGTATAGGTTTTTTACATTTTCTTGGTTCAGTGATAAAATCCTCAAAGACCATTGTATTTTGAGATGGAGTATTTTATAATGCACTTCTTAGCTAGTACATTTAGGTTATTACCACTCCTTTGTATGTTACTGGCCAAAGGGTAATATTTGTTTCTCTTTTCTAGATGGGGCTTTTACAATAAATTTCTTATTGAACACACACAAACAATTGTTCAGGGACTAGTCTCCTGTGCTACTCTTAGTGACAGGAGAGCATTTCATTCTCACAGGAGTCAGCAAGCTAGTACTCCTCACATCTCTTTATCCAGAGTAAAATCAATCAAGACTTAGACTTAACTTTTTTTTTTCCTTCAGAAATCCAGAATTTTCAGTGAAACAGACAAGGGATTTTTCAGAGGAAATATCAATCCAAGATGCAATTGACCAATTTTGGAAAAGCTGAATTTACACAAATCACCAAAGGTGATCAGAGACCAGGAAACAAATACAAGTATTTCATGGACTAAGACCTCATTGACTGTAAGATGCACCAATATTCTGTGTACCTGTTAGACAAGTTAAGCTGTGCACAATGCTTTATTGATAGCTCTGGGCAGTGCATGCATTGATCATACCAGCCTCTCATGCTTTAACATTTATTTTCATCTATTCTAAGATATTTGGTAATTTTTTCTGCCTTCAGTTAAATTGTTTGGCATGACATAGGCCGTACATATACACATACATCCAGAGTTTTCAGTGAAGTATTTTTTCAGAGGTAATAGCCATCCAAGAGGCAGTTAACCAATTTTGGAAAAGTTGAATTCACACAAATCACCAAGGGTGATAAGAGACTAGGAAACAAATATAATTTGATACATAGATGTATATGTACAAAATCTCAATGACAAATGTAATACAGCATCATATTCTTGAATCTCCTCATCTTGGGTCCTGATATTTGGTGGTTATTTAATAAAATGAATACACTGTGTTGGATCACTTCTCTAATGACAAGTATTTGCTTCAGTAATTTTTATATTAATACTAAAATATATAATATGGGAAGATATTTTAATACCATTTGAACATAACTAAAAATATTGATGACATCAACAGCCATGATGAAATAATTTCTGCATGTATAAGCAATGAACACTCAGTGATAATTACCATGTGGCTGATTTTATGATATTACTGATGACAGAGTGCATTACAGTTTCAGAGATTTTATAACGTGAAACTGTGTATGTGTCTAAGCGTGAATGAAATATGATAAGCTATTGCTAGCCTGTTGACTAGAATTAGAGATCCCTCAGAATAAAGGTCTGAGTGCTTCAATTCTCAGAAGGAATCCTGAGGCTAATTTTTAAACAAAAATAAAAACAGAAACAAAAAAATATGACTAGCTAAAACTGTTAGGAAACACATAATGTTACTTCTATTATTAATCTGTACATTAGTTTTTCCTCCTCCAGATTCTTAATACTTTGGTGCTTCCTCTTCCCTAGTCCAACCTCTAAAATCTATAAAATATGCTCATAAGAAGTGTGGAGTGAAAAAAACTGCCTTACTAAAATGGTTTGATTGTCCCCTCCAAATCTCATGTTGAAATGTGATTCCTAATGTTAGAGGTGGCACCTGGTGGCAGGTGATTGGATCATAGGGGACAGATCCCTTATGAATGGTTTAGCATCATTCCCTTGGTAGTAACTATAACTCTGTGTAATAACTCTGTATTCTCTGTTCAACTTCTTCCTTTGTTTTAGGTTCTTTCCTATTACCACTCCACTAGTCCAAGTCTCTGTCAAGTACAAACAATAATATAAGCGTACAAACAAAAAATACCTCCATCAACCTCAAATACTAGCCTGTCTATATCCTCTGATTATATAGACAAGTGTGATTGAATTTTCTACACATAAGGATTCTATTTATCACTTCTGTTGACCGTTCAGATCTGAGTATCACATTCAACATTCCACTGAGATGCCTGTTTGAATTCGCTGAAATGGCCACCTGTAACTACATTTAGTAGAAAATATGTAGTCCTTAACATAGTTAATCCCTTAGGGGATATTTGTCATTGTTGACACTTCTTGATTATTCCCTGCCCCCCACCCCCCCTTTGAGATTTCTTTGATATCCTCCTTCTGACTTTCTTCTGGATCTTCCACAGTTTCTTCAATCTTCTAGATTTTTCTCTTTTAAATATTTTTACATAGAAGTGCACTCAAATAAATATTCTCAGGTTCTAGAGAAACATTTGTCCTACCTTTAAAATGATTCCACCTGGGAAATTTTATGCAGTTGTACTTGTCCATTTGTTGTCTATTTGTGATAAAACAAATAGCTGAGATCTCTCTTCTGAATTCTGGGTTCATATGTCACTCTGCCCTGTTGAACTTCTCACAAGTCTTTCAGTCTTTATGTGTCTATAAGTGAACTCTACCAAACCTATTCATTCTGTTTCTGATTTCAGTTAAATTTCACAGTTATTTGTTTGCCACAACCAGAAACCTAAGTGTCATTTTGACTCCTTCTTTCTTACTGCCCCAACTCAGCAAATCACATTTTCTTGTTTGACTCCCTCATCTTACTATTTCTTGAATATGAAAATTTTCTCCATATACACTGTCATTCATTACATTACTGCATTCCACAATCTTCTCTCACTGAGATTATCACACAATCTTCCTAGGTCTTTTGTATGCTTTCACTCTATTTTTGTTTGTTCATTTGTTTGTTTTTGTCTAAACTGAGAATATATTGAATTGCAGACTGTGACATTAAAATAATGATTGCATCACTCCAAGACAAAAAATATTTTAATACCTTTCTTTGTTATTGTTTTCAGAATAACACATTTTCTGCCAGTCGTGACTTTACATTTGTTTTTCTCTTAATGTACACTTTCCTGAAACATTCTAAGCTCAAGCAATACTAAATGATTCTGTTTCTTTACTCAAAGCCTCTCATTTCTTATCCACTGGGCATGCTCTTTCCTCTGGTTGAAACCCATTACCTTTTCACACCTCACCCCTAAACCTGTATCTTATAATTTTTATACTTTATCAGCTTGAACACCATATCTTCTTAGAAAATTTCTGAAGGTTGTGACCTTTCCATATGCTTTTAAAATACTCTATCCTATTCCTACCATGGCATCTATGTCATTGCAATTTAATTATCTATTTACCTAAATGTCTTTACTAAGTAGACTCTCTGTTATTTTAGGGAAAAGTTGGTTTCACTTTCTTCACCACTGTATCCTCAGTATTTAGCAGAAGACCTGATGTATAGTGCTTATTAGTATGGAGCAAGAATTTGCAGTTGGGGTGTTAGTAACTGCAATAATTGTGATTCATAGCTTAGCTAGAATAATTTAAATTTTACAAATCTGATATGGTACCTTGAGAAATATAATTATCCTCAAGAAGACCAAGTGCATACCAGACACAAGCCATGTGATACCTGAAGACTGTCTCCAAGGAACTTTTTAAACAACATTTGAATCCTCAATTCCCTTTACTATCCAGCCTTAAGTCTATCCTAATGTTATCCTCTCCAAACACCAAAATTGGGACCATGTCCCCTTCATATTCACCCACAGCATTAAATAACCTGAATCCACATTACAGATCCATAGAATTTACTTTACTTTTTTTTATTGTACTTTAGGTTCTGGGGTACATGTACAGATCATGCAGGATTGTTGCATAGGTACATACATGGCAAAGTGGTTTGCTGCCTCCATTCCCCTGTCACCTACATCTGGCATTTCTCCGCATGTTATCCCTCCTCGACCTACCCATCCCCCTGCTGTCCCTCCTTTGGCACCCCCAACAGACCCCAGTGTGTGATGCTCCCCTCCCTGTGTCCATGTGTTCTCATTGTTCAACACCTGCCTATGAGTGAGAACACGAGGTGTTTGATTTTCTGTTCTCGTGTCAGTTTGCTGAGAATGATGTTTTCCAGGTTCATCCACATCCCTATGAAGGACATGAACTTATCATTTTTTATGGCTGCATAGTATTTCATGGTGTATATGTGCAACATTTTCCTTGTCCAGTCTGTCATTGATGGGCATTTGGGTTGGTTCCAGGTCTTTGCTATTGTAAACAGTGCTGCAGTGAACATACGTGTGCATGTGTCTTTATAATAGAATGATTTATAATCCTTTGGATATATACCCAGTAATGGGATTGCTGGGTCAA